>DWKL01003297.1:0-11657 GCA_018249415.1 Phareas burnsi
ACTCCTGAGGACTATGATGGTCGCCTCGCTATGTGTGCCTGGCAACCGCACCTCTCCAACCGAAACACAACATTATTATGAGGGCGGCGGTGGTACTTCCCCAGACGAACGATTGTTCTACCACCTATTAAGAAGAAGAATAATAAGAAAGTTTGGACTGTCGGCCATCACAGCGGCCAAGTGAGGATTGATATACTTCACAGACCGTTCAGGACTCACAGATATGTAGATTGTCCTCATGATTTTTGCCTTTACCTAAATCAAGGCATTTCTAATACGCAGGTAACTAAAAAAAATAGAAAGAGAGAGAGGTCAGAAGGCTCAGCAGAAACCCATCCACAGAGTCTTACCATTCGTCTCTCACTGCCTTACATTTAATCCACAATAAATCGATTCGCTTTTTCACTTTATATCCAGTAGCCCCAGATACATTTGTGAGTCGGAACGACAAAAACTGTTGTAAGAAAATACAGAAGGAAGACTCAGTCGAATGACTGCCTTGAAAGCGCAATTAGTTAAATGATAAAAACCTAATTAGCCTTTCCAATCGGGCCCAGGAAGTTACCGCCACGCAAAAAGTATTTGGTGACAATTTTATAGATTTATCGCTGAGAAATGTATTTGTTTGACGCCTCAAACCGGTGATCGTCAGTTTCTTAACGCCGTATTCTTTTACATACAGTTTACTAAATAAAAGTCCATTAATAACAGTTTTTAAATAACAGTTTTCTAATAAGTATCAAGAGGCCAAAATATCTGTTTACAAAGATTTCTTGTAGAACAATGGTTTTTGTTACTCGTTCATGTTGAATCTACTCTAAATTTATTTAGTTTCATTGTATTTTTTATATTGTTTTTTTTATATGTTACGTGTTGTATTGTGTTTGTTGTACCACGTGGTCCACTATGTTAAGCGATTACTCTTAACGTTGGCCATCTGTTAGTGACATGCGCACTGCCTTCTCACATCCTCTTTACCAAAAAAGCGGCGTAGCAGTTTCCGTGCCGGGCTAACACGCAGATGGTCCACGCAGATATCTAAAAGATGAATTTATATTTCTGTTCTGGGTCTGGGTGTATTTGTAATTGTCTCTGTGAATCCATGTCACCCACGACACAGTGGCTATGAATGTAGAAACTATTTATTTATTATTGTTATCAGTTTTATCTCAATACGCTGTTTCAACGTTTCGCATACAAAATGTATTTTTTTAAATACGTTAACATTTTACATTCTACTTACGGTAAAGCTCCATGTTTTGATATTTCGTTCTATATATTAACGTTATGTAGTAACTCTCTAACTGAATGTATTCATTTGGTGCTAAGGAAAGATCAGAAGCTTTAGAACAATATGCGGATGTCAACAATCACCTTGCGAATCTTCTAGAAGGAGCTGAAGGCAACAGATGATGCGGACACATTTCAACGAGCATTGCGATCATAATTGGACAGGGGAATGTCTGTGTCGAGGTTTGCTTTTGCTGGACTAAAACCTCATTACCATGCTCTGAACTAAGGCTGGCGATCAGGTTTACTATAGTAAATTTGAATTTGGAAAAATTTCAATAATGTAATATAAGTCTATATAATTTAATGTAAGTACAATAAATATACATTGTACTAAATCTAATGTAAATTAGTGTACAAAATTAAGTGTATCTATTATAAGAAAATGGTTAACATGAAGAATATCCAGCCACATTAATTTAAAAAAATCTGTAGGTATGGCCGAACTATGGCAGAGCAAACAAGACAGGCAAAATAGCATAAAATGATCCTTTTTTATGCTTAAACCTAGCAATGTTACAAATGGCTTAACGGTAAGTGGTCACCACTGCCTAGGGACATTTACTATACCAGGGGAGACGACAATGCGTCGCCGTTTTTAAGGAGAGTTCTTCAAGTCTTTTGAAGAGTCCTATTTAATAGCACTCTGGGAATGCCACAGAAGACAAGCAGCCTCAATATCTTCGTCGCATGGCTCTAAAGAAACGAGCGTGCAATCAAAAATTATGGGAGCAGTTGTTTCCATAATACTCAATCATTAGCTAGAATAAAAATAATTATTATTTTATAGGTGGTAGAACAATCGTTCTTCTGGGGAAATACCGCCGCCGGCCTTATAATCCGCCGTGAAGCAATTGTTGTGTTTCGGTTGGAGAGGTGCGGTTGCCAGGCACACATATAAGCGAGGCGACCATCATAGTCCTCAGGAGGAGTGACGCATCCATATACAGCCTCAAACGAAACTTCGATTTTGTTTGAGGTTGGATGTTGGTGTCCATGGGCTGCGGTGACCACTTAACATCAGGTAGCCTGCATGCTCGTTTGCTACTTTACAAACATAAAAAAAAATGGTTCCATGGTTTATAATAGTAGGTAGTAGGTTCCATGGTTTATAATAATGGGCATAAGTTGAATGTTGTCTATCTGATTATTCGCGCTCAATGTAGTTTCGATTTACCGGTTAATACAGTTCGATATCTAGATATTTTTAATGATCCGGACTGGCTTTGTCAATTAAAGTTTATTGAGGTTATAGGAGATCCTATTAGGACGTTAAGCTTGACCAATATAAATATTAACTTGAAGTGAAATAACCTTGAGTTGTGAAGCAGAGCAATAAAGGAGTCAGCTACAGGATAATTGTAAAACGTTTAGCTAAACTAGCTAAAATTATTTGCGCTGATAAAAATCTACGAGTTAGTTTATACGTAAAGTCAATGACATTTATCAATGACGTAATGCCAAGTCAGTCGGATTTAGCACAGTTTGAAATAAATTTTACTGAAAATAAAGATTTTATTGCATAAAGAATGCCAATAAAATATTATTTTAACTCACCGAAATCGTATTCTGGCCTGTCTGCACATAAACATATAATCAGAATTATTTTTAATTAGGTATTGATTTTCTCAAACCACGAATTTTTTCGCATTCAAAACTGGCTAGAGTCGCTCTTCTTCTCGTAGATTGATAGGTATCTAAATTCAACAGATGGATAGCAGGGCCATAAGCAAGTGTTATCATTTACAGCTGTCACCAGCACAAAACTTCTCTAAGGTAGGTCAATGGTATAGACTTCTAAGGGGTAATTAGTAAAAAGATGGTGAGTAAAAAATTGTTGGTTGAGAAGGAGAAAAGGAAACATGGTTACGCCACTCTGTCAATTTATTTACTTCTTAGTTAGTTAGTAACTTTGTAGTTAATAGTTAGCAGATCTGAGATCAAGGAGTATAAAAAATATTATAGATTTGAGACAAAAGATCGCGTCGTTATTAAAGATACGCCGCTCTACAAGTGTACTTGACATCCAAAGAGAGTCTCTATTTACATATCGACATTTGCAGTTTCCCTTATTATTATTTGGGTGGCAGCGCACGAGATAAGATCGACGTTTCACTTGCTGGACGCAACTTTAACGTGTTTTGATGGTGGATATTTGTTTTGAGAGTGCGGCGGCCACCACCATACCTATTTTTTTATAGCGGCAATAAAGTGTTGCTATATCCTAGCTAAGTTGTGGCAGGTAACCTACGCGCGCATAGCCTCGAACTTCAGTAAATTGTAACCGATTTAAAAAGATAGGCAGCGTCGGATGCGGTTGGGGTTCGGATGAATTATAGTTAGTGGCTAAATGTCATGCGCGTTTCTGTCCTTCAAAGGGCACGTTAAACTGTCGGGCCCGATTGTTATCGTTGCATAGTAGTCGTTAAACTTTGTCGGAGGACCTGTGGGCGGTTTGAAAATATCCGACAGGGGTTGGCAACTAAGCCATATTTCCTCCAAACAGCACTGGAGCAGCTTATCCTAGTGGTGGGGAGAGATCCGTGACCAGCAGTGGGATATAAAATGGGTAGCCATGTAACCCACCCATAAGGTAGCATGTAGCCTACAATGTATTTATATCAAGTGTTCAAACTCAGTTCTCAGGGATATCTTTGATGACGTGTGTCCATAAAGTCCAGTGAAATTAGATTAACACCATATTATATTAAGATAAAATTTCAAGACGGTACAATACTTAGTGGTTTGACTGCGACGTCACCACCACCATCATCACCAGCACCCACCTGTTTTTACTTCATAACAATTGTATGTAATTGGATTGTAAGAGCGGCGGTGAAACTTCACCGAACGAACTATAGTTCTACCACCTAATCTCACTATGGGGGATCTGTACTCAATATTGGTACAATAATGGGCTGAAAATGAAGACATTATAAATTTTCAATATCGATTTGAAGAAATACTCCGCTTCGTGCTTCCGACGATATTAGAAGTTTGGAAATTCAACATTACGTGCTCTACGCGTGTCTAACCGAACCCGCTATCGTGACCACGCTCTCGGCGACTCTGTGCCGCGGTGTTCACTAAAAAGAAATTATTCAAATGTCCCATCATACAATTGAAACAATGAAATCTTTGTTTTATGGCAGCGTTGTGTGCTGTTGTGATCAATGGTGTGTTGAGGCAGATTTAGTTATATGACAGTGTCCAATTCGGTACTCAGAAGTAACAAAACCCTGTGAACAATCTAACATGGTATTCACATTATTTTACAAGATATCGCTACAGATGTCCATGGGCGGCAGTGACCATTATGTAGACTGTGCGGTGTCGGATAGAGAAAAGTCTGTCGAAAAATTATAAAACGGTGTACTTAATTTATCATAGCATCTATGATTATAGAATGAAACGAGTACCCACTGACCAAAGAGAGACATTACACGATTTTCGCCAAGGTACATCGTAAAAGAGTAGCTGCTCGAAACGGGATCACACATTTTTCCCGATAATCTGAACTTTAGCTACATATGGATTTTTAATCGATTACACAAAGTATATGTTAAAGATTTTGCATACAGAAGTGTGAAGATAAACATTGGCGACAGGCGTGGAGCGGTCACCTTGCCGTTCCGACACGCAGAGGGTTCCACGTTCAATTCCCGGCCAGGCAGACATTTAAATGAGGAACTTAGATTTCTGTTCTGGGTCTGGCGGCTTGTGCACTCGTCTTGTATGTGCTCATGGTACCCACAGGAAATCCTAGTGCGGGTCTGTGAGTGTGGAAAGCGTTTGTTTAATAATAAAAGAAAAAGATCGCTTTCAGCGACTGCAAACCATCGGCCTTCCGACTAGTAGTGTAGTGTAGTTACATAGTATATCCGCTAACATAAAAAATTCTATATCTTAACCTTTATCTGAAAATTTAAATATATTTATCCCACATTGCAACATATTCGCGATATTGACGTGACCTTGTGCCGTAATCTGCTGCTGTGCAGCCAGTTTAATTAATAAGTATCTTTGTTATTTCAAAAAGTGTACAAATAATTATATTGGATGTAAATATGTACAATTAATATTAAATTGATCCTTATCATTTTAGGATAGAAGGATGCAAACGAACGTGCAGGATGCCTCATGTGGAGTTATCACTGCAGTTCACGGATATCCACATCTAATTTCAAACAGGACCGAAGTCCTGTCTGAGGTTGTATATTGATGCGTTACTAATCCTGAGGACGAAGATGGTCGTCTCACTATAAATGTACCTGGCAACTCAAAAATTGCTTCACGGCAGATTATGATGGCAAAGTTTGTTTATTAAGAAAATTGAATAACTTATTAAATATGTATCTTTAATTGTAACTTCATGATAAACCTTACTTTAAAGTCTAATAAAGCGTTATTTTCCTCGTGAAAAATCGTTTTTTCCATTATATTCTATGTATTCATTCTTCATTCTGGTGCTGGATGAAATGGCATGCGTTTTAGTGTTTCATAGGTGGTAGTAGCTACTTTAATTTAGAATTTAATTTTAATTGTTAATTAATTTTAATGACAAATTCATTATCACTTGCGTTAACGGTGAAGGATAACATCGTGAGGAAACCTACACATCGGAGAGTTCTCTATAAAGGTCTCGAAGGTGTGTTAAGTCTAGCAATCCGCACTTGGCCAGCGTGGTGGACTGTAGCCTAATCCTTCGCATTCTGAGAGGAGACCCGTGCCCAGCAGTGGGACATTAATAGGTTGATGATGATGAGTGGCTACTTGATACAAATGACATACATTCCCGATGAAAACTGAAACTCTAAATTATATATTTAGAGTTTCAGTTTTTAAAAATAAAATTATAACGATTACAAATATAGTTATCTACAAGCGAAAATACGCGTGATGACTAATTTGCCTTCGTTACTTAAGCAATCATTAATTACGTATTGTAATACACACTTGTACTAATTCGTACTGTAAATTATAATATTGTTAATATAAAGAAAGCTTACATTCCTGAACTATTTAATCAAATGGTAAGATGGCAATGGTTTGTACTGTATTATAATATGTGTTATATAAGTAACTTTGCAATGTAACATATTGTAAAGTGGTTTAAAGTATAGGAACGGATTCTTATTTAGTTTATTATCTACAACTATTTCTGTCTTGTAATAATGCTGTAAAGATGCTATGTTTTGATTTGAAGGGTGTGACGAGGCACAGACACCTCAGGAGGTAGGAGGTAGTTCGATCGAGGAGGTACCACCGCGCTCCCAGAATCCGCCGCGAAGCAACTTTTTTGTTTCGATTGGAGAGGTGTGGTTCTCGGGTAAACTAACAGTGAGGTGACCATCTTAGTCCTCAAGAGTGGCGACGCATCAACATACGTCTTTTGATTGGACTGCAGTCCTGTTTGAGGTTAGGTGCAAGTGTCCATTGGCTACAATCACCACTTAGGAAACCTGCACGATTGTTTGCCTTTTGACATAAAAAAACGACATGAAGCATCCAACTTAGTTCCCGGGGGAGTAACGCGGCTGCGATCGACTTCCATGTAGCGCTCCTGTACTTTCCGGGCTCGGTTACCAGATTTCAGGCCAATTACAGTCAGGTGAGCTGACAACTTGTTTGTTAATTACATAAAAAGATCAATAGCTGTTACCAATTCAAACTGGTTACCCCAAGTTTCGCTTCATCATTTCCATTCATGTCCCACTACTGGGCACGGGTCTCCTCTCAGAATGAGAAGGGTCAGGTCAGTAGTCCACCAGGCTGGCCAATTGAGGATTGGTAGATTTTACATACTTTCGAGAACTTTATAAAGGACTCTCCGTTGTGTAGGTTTCCTTACGATGTTTTCCTTCACCGTTAAAGCAAGTGATCATTAATCACCAATTCAAACTGACTACCCCATTGACTTTCGCTTAACCTAACCTATAAGAGTCACAAAGCGTTACAAAAACTTTAAGGAGCTGCTCTCCTCTTCCAACAGACTCCAAGATACGTTAATGGTGTCGACGATTGGAAGATCTACTTCAGGCAGTTCACCTGTTCACAGCGTCTTTAGGGTCTGTTACATTGGTCTACGCGGGCAGTAACTAATCACTATAAAGTTTTCTTATTAATGGTGTTCCAATAAAGATCCTTTTGATAATTAACTCATTAATAATGAGATGATTTTTATTTTGTAAGAAACATATCTATTAGAGCACAGATTCACAAACAGGGAACATATTGCCTAGTGGCGGTCCCTACCGATGAGTTCCGGGTTCGTATGAAAATATGTGATAAGCATGTATTAAAAAAGGACAGAAATTACTAAATAATACAATTTTGCAATATAAAAACTTGACATAAAAAATTGATTGATATTGATATAAAAATTTGACGACCCGCGTGGCGCAGACACGGTGAGGGTTCCCGGTTTGATTCCCGGCCAGGCAACACGAAGGATTTAGATTTCTGTTGTAGGTCCGGGTGTTTTATGTACTCGTCTTGTATGTATCCATAGCACCCACGACACGGGGAATCCTAATGTGGAGCTGAGTGTAGAAAGCATTTGTGTAATATGTCGGAAGTGGGTAATAGTGAATAATGCCTTATATTCATAAAATAATCTTTGAATAACTAAGGAGTTATCGTGTACGGAAGGTGTGAATTGTCATTTTTATTTAGCATAATAATTGTTAATTTTCCAGTTTCTAAGCACAAGTCGCATACTATTCGATTCTCGTATCAAGTTCATGACAGATCCAGGTCATTATCGCGTTTCTATTGGCGTGAAATAATTTTATATCAATTCTTACTGTTTAAATTTATATAAATGCAAATAGGAGAAATAGTTACTGTCGAGCAACGTTACGCAACGTTACTACAGTTTAAAGGTCAATTTGTAGAGCTAACAATGTTACTGTCGAAAAATACCCGCGAAGATTTGTGAATTCTCGAAATTGCAATATTGTCACCTTGTATATGTAGAGGTTCTAGATTTGATTCTTATTACATAGATCTGAACAGTATACTTATATAGATCAGGGACTGAGGTTGTGTTCTTGTCTCTTTGTGAATTCATTGCAGTTAACTATACTTTATTTAGCATTCATAGCTCATGAATTATTAATATAGAGATTTGATTTTGACAAAGCAATAATTTATTTAATGTACGTTTAAACTTTTTTTAATTTACAGTCTGTTTATCATCGTCGATCTTTCACTGCGCCCTTGCTGGGTACGGGTCTCGCCTCAGAAGGGTTAAGGGCAAATGCGGATTGGCAGATTTTACATACTTTTAAGAAGTTTATGAAGAACTCTCAAAAATGTATATTTTGCGATATTTAGGGTTTCGTAAAGTGATAATTAATTTCTAATAAGCACATAACTTCCGAAAACCAGAGATGCAGGGTTGGGATTCGATTCCCGGACCAGCAGCGCGAACAGCTGAAATCCTATTCCTGTTTTGTAAGGTTTATCATACAATGAATTTCAATTGAATATAGACTTCATCAATGAACGAATTACCCACTTGGGCGATACTAACTTCCTGAACCGTTTCCGTCTCAAACGTGAACTCCTTCCAAAAATAATAACCGTATGGCAGGTCAATATATAGATGTATGAACCAACACTTTAACAATAGATTTGAAACCAACAAATATCTACAGCGGAACTTAAGTACTGAAGTATTTGTAATTCACTTTTTTATCCTATGTTATGTGGTCAAGCCGTTGTCTCACCCAACTTGACGTAAACACAGATGCGTCTCAAACACTTGTTGCTTAAGTTAGAAAGACATTCCGTCAAACTAATGTACAATAACATGACAACCGATAAAAAGTATAGGGAAATGATAGGAATTAAACTTACTGGGATAGGGCGAGCCGCACGCTCCTCCATGGCAAGCGTGGCAGGCTTCTCTGCCGTCCAGGGTGAGCGCCAGCGTGGGCGCCAGGCTCGGTCGCGGGCACAGCTTGCAGCCGCCATTGTACTTCTCGCACAGACACACGTTCCTGTCCAAGTTTTCCACCTTCAACTCATTTAGTCCGAACTTGTCGTTGCGCTTCTCCAGCGACGCGGCCAGCTTGCCCGGTTCCTGAAGGAACTCACACGGGTGCGGGCACACGTGACACTTCCCCGCTTCGAGGTTCCTGTTCGACTCTGTGTCCACGTTGTCGTTCTCGGTGTCCGGGATATGGTAGGCCTCGTCCCTTTTCCCGCTCTCGGTGCTACCCAGGTACGACGTCAACGTCACTTCGGACGACGAGCGGACCGCGTTGTTGAGCTTGTATTTCGTCATCGTTTCGAATCTAGAAGCGCGTTTTGAATACGGAAGCCCGGGACATTTTATTCTGAACGGGTAGTTCACAGCACTGTTCGGTACGGTATTGGTGATTCGCGCATTATTCGTCACAGTATCGCGGTACGCTAGCGAGCGAGCCGGGAGCGCGCGGTCGAGTGAGTGCGCGCTCGGCGCCGTGCAGGTGCAAGCGATAGGGGAAAGATGTGTTGGTAAACGGAGCGGTTGCGAACTCGAGGGCTCGAACAATGGGCGCTGGCGACAAAGCCGTTCTACCTCGTCACGTAATTCAACGGTAACCGTCAATCCGCCAAAATAACACGCTTTTTTGTCCAACACTGTCAAATGAAAATATTGTGAATGTGAAAGAGATAAAGTAAATATGTGTACTAATTAAAAGGTAAAGTTATATAATCAGAACCATACAATTCGTGCTTTAAAATATTTGAAGTAATTTATTAGAATTATATATTCTGCAGGTTAATAGCAAATACTTATAGAAAATTTACGAATAATATTTATTAAAATGTATGCTCTTATCGATTTGAACTGCCTCTTTAGAAGTATTAATGCATTATCACTTTAACTTATCTTTGTATGTTACAGAAGCACAAAATGTGTTTGAAGCAAATCTGATTTTAAAATGTCGCCTTTGGAATCCATTATGGAAATATTACAATCATGTCAATTTTATTTTACCTGTACACATAATTATTGTTCATCAATTATCTAAGATTTATTAATTCTGTTATTGTTCCCCGTCAAAAATCTTTCATATTATAGTTTTTAAGTTACCATTCTATAATCACCAACACCACCACTTCATGTAAAAAATTGAAAAAAAAAGAACCGATATGTTTATATAGCAACATTATATTATTTTTAACCTTCAACTTTTAACATCATCTATAATTAATTCAGACATGAAATGCAAAGTATGTATTTAAAAGTTATTGCTATTATGTAAGAGTTTCAAAATAGTAGAGTTAAACTCTATTACTATCCCAATAATAAATAAGAAAAATTTAAATGAAACCAATAACCATTATGAGTGGTAGAGTTACAAATAGATTTATAAAGCAGGCTATTTTTTACATTACATATTGAAGATATATGAGAGGGTTTGACACTCATGCCCTGGAACCAGGGGAGGTCGTTAGTACGGGATGCTACATGTGACACCTTGGCATCGTCTCACATACGATCGACCTCGAGGCGTGATGGTGCGGCGGCGGAATCTGCGGAGGCTGTAAAGCGGCGGAAATTTGAAACCATTCCAGAGGGCTACATATTTATGCCTTTCGCAGTTGAGGCATTGAGTCCGTGGGGACCAGAAGTGAAGTTCTTCTATAAAGAATTGTCTTCGCGGCTGACTGAGGCTTTTGGGGACCCAAGAGCTGGAGCTTACCTCGGTCAACAAATAAGTTTGGCTATTCAGCGAGGTAATGCTGCGAGTGTCTCGGGTACTCGTCCGCGAGGCAGCGATTTGGCTCATTTATTTTATTGATAAGTAAATACTAAAACTACTTACCTAGACTATTTATGAGATATTAAATGTATTAATTAGTATTGTGTTATATACTCTATGAGTAGCAAACGAGTGTGCAAGCCACCTGATGTTAAGTGGTCACTGCAGCCCATGGACACACACATTTAACCTCAAACAAAACTGAAGTTCCGTCTGAGGTCGTACATAGATGCGTCACTGATACTCCTGAGGACACAGATGGTCGCTTCGCTGTATGTGTGTCCGGCACCCGCACCTCTCCAACTGAACACAAAAACTGCTACAGGGCGGTTTACGAGGGCGGCGGTGGTGCTTCCCCGGTCGAACTAGAGTTCTACCACCTACACAATGTGAATGTGTCTTATTTGGGAGGATGGGCCGAGCAAACTGTACGTCTTAAAATATATCATTGTACATATTGATCGGGGTTTGTTGCGTAGTAGTTTTAGCCTAACATTAGTATAATAACTTTTAAATAACTACGTAGTATGTACGTTATTGTAACCTACATATCGAATATAACACAATTATCATAGGTAGATTTTTTGTCATAGCCGATAGAGCCAT
>DWKL01003298.1:0-11656 GCA_018249415.1 Phareas burnsi
ACCCACCGATACAAATGACATGGTCAAAGGTCATTGGATCGAATAATTCTCATACAGGCGCGAAAAGCTAAGGTATAGCAGTATGCTAGCATAGCAATGATAGAATATTTAGCTTAAGTTTATTAATTAACAGACGTTTATATCTAACATCTAAAAAAAAGTTATAAAAAAGAAGATATTTTATATTATGCGTATTGTTTTTCGTATAATTTTTTTATGTTGTGATGTTTAAAAAAAGAAGTGATTAATATTTTACATTATGCGTATTGTTTTTCGTATAATCTTTTTTATATTGTGATGTTTATAATTGCATAAGTATCTAACATGAGAAGACAATGCACGCAGGAGACTGCAATGCACTGCATGCATGAGAGAAACTGGTACCATGCACGAAACGCAGAGAGTATACATTAATAATAAAACTTTGTTTTTAATCACGCTAGACTAATTGCTTTTAACCTAGACTTTCTGGAAACCTAGATGGTTATGGTTTTGTTATACGTACACCTAATCACAATTTAAAATTGAATAAAGTTGCGACTTTATACAATTAAGAATTATTACAATAAAGTAAATGACATTTAGCATACTTCGAATATACTAACAGAATGAAATGCAAGGAGCATTTATGAAATTAGTCAATGATATTTTATTACAAAGTATTAATTTTAATATAAGAGAAGAGTGAAAAGTATTCCAAAACAAGTTTAAAAATCCCGCGCTGTATAAATACGGGAAATAAGAATAGTAAATGCAAATCTGTCCTTCCGCCTGTTCTTCGTCGTCGCTTCAATTTATTTGTATTGTTGTTTCGCAACTGATTTGTTGTACAAACCATTCACAGCTCACAAACCGACGGGCTAAAACAAGCAAGCATTTATAGCATCTATGCCTCATTACATTAAGAACGACAGTCCTCTGCGGCTGTTTCTTTAACGCTACTCTTTGTTCTTATAGGCGTGTGGTTGAATTTTGTTTTCCCGTTTTCCCATCGTGCCAGCCGTCCAAGGTAATGAAAAGGAAACATTTTGCCGCTATTAAAACCCGCGCTGTTGTGTGTTTGATGCAATAAACCTGAGATTTTGTCACGAGAAAATTTTACACAATTTGTACAATTTTATTACACTTTCAACGTCACATTGGTGAACTTTAATGCCGTTAGACGTAAACGTGGGAGCGTTATTCGTTTGTTTTCGTTGCTTTGGTTTACTTACATGTTCGATTTTAAAAACAAAGATGATGCGCCAAAAAAATTAGTTATTTTTGAATATGAATCGTGATCTGGCTTGAAACAGCTCGTAACATTAATGTTGTCGAAATAGGTCCCCGTCTTAAATGTCAATTTCGCACCATTTGTATCTTAATACAAATGATCAAAAACAAGTATTGAATAACGGAATAGATTTGTACATAATTAATACTATTCATCACCAATCCTTGTCAATCAAGAGCAGAGTCCGATGCAGGAAATGGCGTTGATCGATCATATTTTAAATATAAAAAACTATGGCATGGCTACAAAAACTAATCGAACAGAAAAATAAATCTGTATCTGTGATATTATATTATCCGCAATTACAATTTAAGCATTATATATAATATGATAAAGTCGTAAAAAAATCAAAACTGTAATACGTTGTGTATTCATCATGGACTCATTAATGTCCCAATGCTGGGCACAGATCTTCTCTCAGAATGAGAAGAGTTAGGCCAAAGTCCACCACGCTGGTCAAGTGCGGATAGGTAAACTTCATACACCTTCGAGAACTTTCCAAAGAACTCCCAGATGTGTAGATATCCTCACGATATTTTCCTTCACCGTTAAAGCAAGTGATAATTAATTTCTAATACGCACATAACTTCGAAAAACTATAAGTAAATATATATGTTATTATTTTTCTTTCTGTATTGTTTATTGTCCCAGCGTATAAATTGTTGGCGACTGGTTATTTTTCCACATTTCTGACGAGTCGCAATGGGACTTGATCGGATAAAATTTTACCAATTTTTCTGCTATTCTATACTTCTGACGTAACTTAATATTTATTAAACTGGACAACATTGATCTGCCTTAAATGTTATATTTATAAATAAAATCATAATATTTTAATATTATGATTTTATGTTGATGATATTAAATTTTAATATTATAATTTTATATATGATTGCAGATTCGTTTCAGAGTAATTCGATTTCAGAATTTCATTTCCAGTTCCAGGAAATGATCAAGACATGAAAAAATAAAATACTCTATCGGTCACATTCATCATCGGCAACACATTATTATCACTGCTAGGCAAGTAGTCCTTCAGGATGATAAGTTACTCGCGGGTTGGTAAACTTCACTTAGCTTTTACAATATTATAAAAAGTATTTTAAAAGTTTTAATAGATTCAAATCTTTATAATATAATGTCACGAAAATAGACAGTTGAAATACCTTATCATCATCAGCCAATATTAGTCCGCTAATGGAGATGGGCCTCTCCCAAGGTGCGCCACTGAGCCCAATCTTCAGCTCTCCTCGCCTAATTCCTTCTCATTTAAAAATACCCACTTTTCTCTAAATTTATGAAACTTTGCAAATTCCGCCACTTTACATTAACAAAAAAATAAAAAAGCACTAGTGCTAAACACAGGATTATCGAAAGTGCAAAACGACATAAAAACAATTTTCGTTGTCAGTTTTTGTTACAAAGAACGTTGCTTTCAAAGGTTTCTAAAGTTTATCCGCTAACTACGTTTTGTTTAAAACCGATACACTCAAGTAACGTTGACTTTTTACATAATATAATATTACTAACAAAACTCGCGACTAACTGTAGGTACTGTCGCATTTATAATATTAGTATAGATAGATAATTTTTTGCCCCCAAAAATATTTTTTAGGAGGAAAGGTAATCTATATCCTTCCTCAGGATGCAAGCTATCACTTAGCCAAATTTTATTGAAATCGATTCAGCAGTCTAAGTGTGAAAAGGTAACAAACAGTTAGTTACCTTAGCATTTATGGTATTACTATGGATTATAGAGCTTATTCTTGCGTGCAATATTTTGTTAGCATGCTTTCATACTATCAATATATTCTCTACTTTTTGTAGACATTTGTTACATCTTGTGAACAGTTTCCCACTTTAGACTCAAGGTGACTTATCCTTCCTCAGAATGTAAGGTTCTCCTCGCTAAACATGGTCGAAATCGGTTCATCGGTTTAAGCATCAAAATGTAAGAAACATATTGAATTACTTTCGCATTAATAATATCAGTAATGATTGCTTTTAGTTACGTGGTATTATCGCTACAACTCGCCTTCCCATATTTTTAATGTAAGTTGGAATTCTCTGTGTAGCCAAATAACGTGAAGGCACATTGTAGATCTTTCAATCTACGTGTAAACACAGCTGCGCTAGTCGGGCTCTGCTGTGACTGTGTAATGTTAGCGTTTCTGTTATTTGGCTATTTGCCGCTCCCCTCTAAGCCTACCCTCGTTGCAAGTTCACGAGATATATCTTCAAACCACTAGGGTACACAATTACGTAATCAAACTTCATTTCGCGTTGTTTCTATTGCTGCCTGGAACGTTTGCGCTTTAAACTTTTAAGAGCTGGTAGAACCATGCTTCGTCCGGGACGATACCAACGATGCCCTTATAATCCACTGTAAAACAATTCTCATGTTTCAGTTAGAGAGGTGTGATTGTCGGATACACTTACAGCGAGGCGACCACCTTAGACCTCAGGAGTAGTAACGTATCTATGTACGTCCTCAATGAGAAGTTCAGTCCTGTTTAAGGTTAGAGGTGTGTGTCCATGGACTACAGTGACCACTTAATAGTAGATGGCTTAAAAAAAACTTTGAATTATTGAACTTCTTACATTATTGTCACACTACTAAGTATAGATCCCTCAATATGTAGAGTGATATAGCCAATATTAATCACATTAACCAAGTATGGATTGATACAATGTCAAAACTCGTATAAAAATTTAAGATTAAAGTTTTTTGTTGACCAAAATATGTAAAATACATATTGTATATTTGTAGACAGTCACTATAGTATACACACATACGAGGCCCTTACGGGGGTTCCACTTTTCCTTTTGAGGTACGGAACCCTGAAAATAACTATTCTACACTTGTAGCCGCACACTAGGAGCGTAAAAGATATGAACACACACAAAGACAAAAACGCAAACATCCAAACGAAAGGCAAAAATCTAAATTGATCATTTAGGTAGTAGACCTGTAGTTCCTCCGGAGAGATACCACTGTTACTCTTGTGATCCACCTCATCCACGCACATAATATAGTACACAGTATCATATATGGATACTAGTAAGATATATATACAAAAAAGACATAAGAGATAAGAATAAGATATAGGTTACCTCGCTATGTTTTCTTAACATAGAAACAAGTAATAATTAGTTTCTACACCGCATGCAAGTTCAAAAAATCTGAAGGGTGCCTGGGAATCAAACCCGGCCCTCCAAAGACATTTGACGTAGAATTACATATCACCAGCCTTCCATTGCTCATTTTAAATTTATGCTTAAATTCATAAATACGCGAACGAAATAATCGACTTCTTATATATAACCCAGTTCTTCTTAGAGCAAAAATGTTTCCGTTAATAAAACCTTACCCAGCGAAATTGCTGTCTCAATGGATCGCGTTTTTGATACATCTCCCGTTATAACTCCATTAACACTGCACGTATCTCTTTAATGGCGCCGGTGCGTTGATATTGTTGGGTCGTAAAACAACAGAGTACTTCTAAGATTACAGGAGACGTGTTTCCACGGCGAATTATGTCTTTCTTATTACATGGTACATACATATATGGTTTAAAAAACGTTATCCTCTCTCGGAGCTCCATACGCTTATTCCCTGTGTCGTAAATGCCATGGATACATACAAAGACAAGGACACAAACACCCAGACCCAGAACGGATATTGAAATTCGTCATTAAGTTATCTATGTAGCCGAGAATCGAATCCCGAATCCTCTGCTTGTCAGGTTGATATGGTGACCGCTGCGCCACGCAAGCCGACTAGTTCGTGACAATATAAACATAAGCATAATAATTCTTCGCAGTATTTTACGCGAAGTCGTTCAGAGATACGTTGTACTTTATCCGGTTTTTGGTACACCCCACATCATTTGCATATGAGATGTATTATTAACACCCTCCAGACAAGAACATAGGAGCACAAACGTTGCTGCTAAAGCCATTAAGAGTTAATAGTCCAGCCATTAATTGTTGTAAAAGTTTAATCATAAAAAGATTTATGTTGCTGAAACCGTAAACAACTTAACTGCTTTTTGTCGCTTCCCCTAACACGATCACAATCGACCTTGTCTTCAGAACGATGTTATTTGAAACTATTCGAAGATAGGATTAATCTATACAAAACACGAAAAGCCATTCGGTATAAATCGGAAATGCCTAAAGGAGCTAACCTTGTACCTATACTCGTGTATACAATTTGTCTAGATATTTATCTAAATACATTCAATCTTGTATTTCATGGCTTGTCGTGAATAAAATACAAGGAACGTCATCTTTTCGCGTACGAGGCGACTAAGATATTAAATCCAGAAGATGGGTAGCAGTGTCTTTTTGCTGAGTTATCCATCGATCACCGACACGCGGAGCTTAATTTTTATTTATTATCTTAGAAGAGTAGCAAACGAGCGTGCAGGCGACCTGACGTTAAGTGGTCACTGCAGCCCATGGACACCCATATTTAGCCTCAAACTAAACTAAAGTTCTGTTTAGGGTCGTACATAGATGCATCACTACTCCTAAGTACTAATATGGTCGCCTCGCTGAAAGTTTGCCCGGCAACCGCACCTCTCCACAAAACACAAAAACTGCTGCACGGTGGATTATGTGGCGGCGGTGGCACTTCCCCGGACGAACTATAGTTCTTCCACCTATAAATGATGTAACCTTATCAATACTCTATCCAGGGAGGCCTATCCCCAGTAGTCTCACGAAGACTATGTATGGATATGCATATTAATTACGTGGCACAATATTTATCATACAACTTTGGTTACCACAAAGGGTTTACTCAATGTATGGCAGGTATCTAATTAATTTGAATATCCGTTCTGGGTGTTGTATACTTAATTTTAAATATCCTGGATACAAACAACACAGTAAAGCTTTTATTTATTTTTTATGTAATGAAAACAGCAAACAGCAAAAACTAAGATAGCCAGTAACCTATTTAGTGATCCGCACGGTTGACATCGATTGCCGACCTCAAATACGAAGAAGGCTCATGTGATGTCGATAACAGATGCGTTCCTGCTTCTGAAGACTAAGTTCAAACACATCATATTTATTAAAGGGCGTGGTAAAGCAGAGATAATTCTGTAAAGAACCACATCAAACACAAGAGCCTTACATAACCCAATTTCTATCCCAATAGGTGTTTTTTAAATATTTTTTCTTCGATACGAAAAAATATACTTTTAATTACGGTTACATGGCAGAAATAGGTATGGATCGTGGATCGTGGTAGTACAGTAGTTAAACAACGTAGAGATCTTGTTATCTATATGGAAATGGATTTGCAGTCCATCTGAATGTAAAGAGATTGCAGCAGCCTTTTGACATATGTAACCAAAAAGGGCTACGTAAAATAAATACTTAAAGAGCGTTGAAAGTTACTAGCTTAGAAATATACGTAAGGAAACCAAAGCTATAAGAGCATTCGGCTCTCGGAAATATATCAGTCTCTGTGAAATGGAAATGGAAATGTGCCAGCCATTTATTGTAACAGCTAGACTATTGTTTGGCTGCGACTATCTTTGTATGAATTTAGAGTTATTCATAGATTGAACGTTTAAGAAATGGTAGACTTATAGTCCGTTCGGGGATGTGCCACCGCCATCCTCACAGTCCGCCGTAAAGCAATTCTTGTTTCAATTGAAGAAGCGTGGTAGGCGGGCACACTTAAAGCGAGCTGACCATCTTAGTCCTTAAGAGTAGTAACGCATCCACATACGACCTCAGATAGGGCTTTAGTCCTGTTTAAGGTTAAATAGGGGTGTCCATGCTGTGACCATTTAACATCAGGTGGCATGCAAACTTGTTTGCTACTCTTCTCGCATTTAAAAAAAAAGTTAAGCTTTATTTTTTATTAATAGAAGCAGGGAAGAAGTGTCCAGCCCATTTAATATTAAGCAGTCATTACCCCCTAAACACCTTAAGACTATTCCAAAATTAGAAGATTAGAAAGGAATCCTATCTGATGTTAATAACAGTCGCTGAAGACAATTTTGAAACACCTCATATGAGCATATATTTCTTATCAAACCCTACAAAATAGAACACAGTTGTGTAGTCGCTCCTTGACTTGGCTTGGCGAGAGAAAAGATCGCTGTAGATATGACATCACTGTATTCGAAAGACAAAGAGTTCCCTCTTACAGTTGCATCTAAATTTAAAACCTTGATTACGTCTATAGTTCTTACGTTGAATAAACTACATTTTTGTATTTCAGCAGTCACTGTTTGCAATCTTGGAAATGCTGAACTAATTTTGACGCAACTTTCAGTAGAAGGTAGAGATTTAGTAGAAAGTATTAAACACTAATATATAAGAGAAGCCTACATTTTATGCAAGGAGAGGGGTATAGAATATAAGAAAAAAGGAACGAACGCCGAACCTGTGAGCGGTTATGCAACAAGAGGGCTATCAAGTACAAGAAAAAAGGAACAAACGCCGAACCCGTGAGCGGCTGTTCGTTTTATAAAAAAAGTTTGATGCACATAACAAAAAATCACGTTTTGTATTATAATGGCTGCTCTGTGTAGTTTCAACAATAACTCTGCCGCAAACTCGGCGAGTTCACTCAAAACTTATCGGGTTTTGCCCGTAACTTGAGCTTGCTGTGTCGTTGATACAGTGTCATCAACTTCCTTATACTTGTATTACGGATCGCCGGAGGCTCTTGCAATTAGTTTGAAGAACATTTTCTGAGTAGCTAACATTATTATCTTTATACAGTTTATACAAGCAGCTTCGCCCACTTTTATTTAATTTTAAACATTTACTGTAAAATTCTCTAAATTCGTAAACAAGACACTTAGAACTTACAATGTAAAAACGTACCTTCACTACTTTAACCTTTCCCAAACTTCATATGTTGTGGTCGCAAACTTAGTTCAAAAGAAATTCCAGCTTCACAAATTCAAATTAGATCTATGGGAATGACGGGTATGCGAATTATACGAGGAATGACTACATTTTCTCCTTCTTCTGTACCTGTAAAAATCGTAGCTCCAATGATATGCCATCCATATAATGTGACGCACAGGCTTATTCTATAGAGACCTTAAGGGCACCTAAGTTGCGGATGAATATCACCGATATACGTATCTGCAATTGAAAAATTATGTAAGCACAACATTTTTTTTAATTTATTTATGTTATTTACATAGCATTAATAAAAAATCTGTTACTAACAATTAGAATAAGAGTGCAATTTAAGCCACACTAAAATATCCTTCAGCGGACCCATGAGTGGAAAATTTATTTACCTAAAGCAAACTTTACTCGGTTTAGTTTAGTTTAGATTTGTAGTTCAGGTAGATCTACAAATCTAAACTAAGCTAAAGCGAGTCTCAAGAGTTGCTTCACAGCCGATTGTGAGGGCAGCGCGGATACCTTCCCGGTGGACGTTTCTGTTGGAAAGGTGTGATTGTCGGGTACACATACAAGCGAGTCAACCATCTTAGTCCTCAGGAGCGGTGACGCATCTACGTACGACCTCAGACAAGGCTTCAGTCCTGTTTGAAGTTAGGCGTGAACGTCTACGGGTTTCAGTGACCATTTAACATATTTAACATCAGGTGGCCTTCGTTCTCGCGTGTCATTACTAAAACAAACAAAAACATGCTAATAGAACCTAAAATCCTACCCTAAGTGATAATGACGACGTTACTAAAAAGGAGCTAATTTACATAATTACGCTCATCCTATAGAACAACGACGTAATTGCAAAAAAGTCGACATTGACATGTTGACACCGTTGATGTCAAATATCAAAATTGTTCATACAGTATTTTGCGACGTCATCATTGACCCGTTAATGACCCACTGCTGGGCACAGTTCTCCTCTCAGAATGAGAAGAGTTAGCCCATAGTCCACCACGCTGGCCAAGTGCGGATTGATAGACTTCACACACCTTCGAGAACTTTACAAAGAACTCTCAGATGTGTAGGTTTCCTCACGATGTTTTCCATCACCGTTAACGCAAGTGATATTTAATCTCTAATACGTACATAACTTCAAAAAATTAGAGGTGCGTGCGAGGTTCGAGCCCCGGCCACCCAGCTTGAGAGGCCGGAATCTTAACCACTAGGCTATCATTGTTTTGCGATATATATGTATGTAATTACTAAAAAATATTAACAGTAACAACTCTAAACTTTTATAAGCCGTTGTTGAAAAATTACTATAAAACAATCGTCGTTCTGTTGAATAAGTTATTATTGAATTATATGTATGGACTACTTAAATCATATCTAAAACATCCATGACGTTATGTAAATTATACTAAAGTTAATTAGACATAAATGCCCTATGATTATTAAAGTAATTATTAGTTTAGGTTGAATAGTTGGTGGCTCCATTCTATGAACTCCGAAGTTTATAATTAAAGTGCTGACATCTGCGAAACTTTGGGCTAATTACTTTTCTAAGATGAACTTTGTTAAAGCTTCGTCATTGGAATAACTGATCGTTCTTGTAAAAGACGTTGATTTACTTGATTTTTTTTTAATTTCTCCTTTAGACGATACGATAACGACACGTCACCGATACAGACATAGCGACATCGATACACTGAAATTTATGGAGCGTCTATTAGCGTCGTTTCTTTAACGACACGACACCGATATATCGCTGTCCGTACCTATGAAATACTTCCGTTGGTCTGATTCGCGATGGAACTACTTGCGGGCTTATCGGCGACAATATGCCGGTACTCCTCTCCACATTAATCGTCCCAATGATATCAAGGTCGTGTAACGTGATCACATATTTATAAAAATCTACCTTTAATATCGTCGAATCGGTCAAAAGGTAGAATTAAAAGAAGGTAGAAACAACAATATTAATATAATTTCGCAGCTTCTTCAATAAATACCGCTTTCTACACAATTTAAATTAAGCATTTAGATCTGCTTGGCCACGAATTGAACCCGAAACTATGTGATCACTGCGCTAAGCAAGTCACCAAATAACATATAACAATGCGATTTAGTTTGTTTTATTTATTAACTAACGCCCCGCTCCGTTTTCGCACGCGTACCACTAATTATCTGTGGGCGGATAACTTCTGGTAAATGTAAAGGGGCAAAGTCATGTGACGAAGTTTGATAAGATATCTTAATTCTATGATATTTGGTATTCATCATCTTATTCATCTAAATTAAATGACGTAACGTAAAATCTGGATCGAAATTACATATATCAAGATAATTTAACATATTTAGATGAGGATAAAAAATTATGTCGGTAAAAATATCTATGCAAATAAAGCATGCTTTTAGACGAAATTTCAAAATCTGAAAGCTCTCAGAAGGAATGATTTTTCCTGACTTAATTCACAAATATCATCATAGCAGTAGCTTGGCTCCAACCCTTTTTATATCACACTCCTGGGTACATGTCTTTCGCTACAACTGGGGAAGGCCTAGAGCACACTCCACCACACTGCTCCAATGCAGATTGGTGGAGACCAGACCAGCTTATTTTCACAAAATGTTCATAAATATGATTTACATAATCCACTTAGATAATCCTTTTTTGTATTGGCGAAAATCATAAAAAAATCCATACACTACTTTCTGAAATTAACCCGAAAAAATATAAATTCATCGATAGTCTGTTTCGTTACTTGATCTATGACTGAATTCTCGTGACCCTGAATTCTGCTCAACCGTACCGTTCAATACTGATCTACCCGCATAGTCCACAAAGCTGAGCAGCCAATTTAATTATCAAACAGAACTCCACAAGACTGAGATTAAACATAATTTGGATTGAAAACACTCTATAATAATAGAGTCTACTGGGAATATCGGTTCAAACTAAATACAATTGATGTACGACGACCACCAAAGAAATAACATTTTGTTTACATTTTTCTCTTTATTAGAGGCCATTTTTTGTTGCTAATACCTAATAATAATAATAAATAAATGAATATATAAAAATGGCTGCACAATCGCAGTTTCGCAATAGGTTTGCCGTCGATACCACGAACACACAGCAAAAGTATTCTAACACACAGACTCTGAACAGATCCAACACGGTGATCATATGAGCACATTTTTTTTATGTTCAATGAGTAGCAAACGAGCTTGCAGGCCACCTGATGTTAAGTGATCATTGCACCACATGGACACCCACATTTAACCTCAAACTAAACTGAAGTTCTGTCTGAGGTCGTACATAGATGCGTCACTGCTCCTGAGAACTAAGTTGGCCGCCTCGCTGTAAGTGTGTCCGGCAACCGCACCTCTCCAAGCGAAACACAAGAATTACATCATGGCGGATTATGAGGGCGGCGGTGGTACTTCCCCGGATGAACGATTGTTCTACCACAAGTTAAATTTGTTTAAACATTT
>DWKL01003299.1:0-11656 GCA_018249415.1 Phareas burnsi
CATGACACGCTGCGCGGCCTTCGACCGCTCGTAATGGTCTGTGACACGCCAACCTAATGGTTAAGATTTCGGCCTGTTACGCTGGGTGTCCGGAATTTGAAGCCCGCGCGCAGTTCAAATTTTTCGAAGTTATGTGAAGTTTAGAAATTAATTATCATTACTTGCTTTAACAAAGAAGGAAAACATCGTGAGGAACTCTACACCACAGAGAGTTATGTCGAGCGGATTGGTAGTCTTCACACAAGTTTTCGAAGGTGTGTGAGGTCTACCAACCCGCACTCGGCCAGCGCGGTGGATTATGCCCTAATCCTTCCTGTCATGAGAGGAGTGGGATATTAATAGGTTGACGATGATCATATATACAGATGTATACAGATTTTTATCTTGTATTTCATTTTATTTTTGTGAAATCACACAAACGAAGATACGCTAGCAGACCTCGTGTAAGGGCCACCGTATGACCCGGACTGTATGATTAAAAATTTAATGCACAAGGCCTAGTAACCACAAATAGAACGTCTTTCCACACGTTATGACGAAATACCGTACGGTTAAAATGTGTGAAATATACTCGCGGTCAAAGAATATGGTTCGATGACGAAAATGCTACAGGTATTTTCGTCATCGAACCGTATTTGCAAATTAATAATGGTACATGCATGCATCTTACTCTATAATTTTAATATTATTTGAAATAAAACCTTAAATGATATACAACGTAATTAAAAGAACTTAAAAGTTTAAAAAAATCGAATTTCGAAATAAACTCAATTCGCGGTAATTCACTTTTGTTTATAATCTGTCAAATCAAAATAATAAAAGACGATCGTTGTCGTCTTTCACCATCATTACTGAACTATCGTGTCGCTAACACCAGAAGAATGGAAACGTATCGTCACTATGTTAGAAGAACTCAGGGAAGCACAACAAGAATAATAGGTGTGTCACTGTCTACAGTATAGTGATTCGTCCAACATTTCCGAGAAACGGGGCAGAACATAAGAAGACCAGGCACCGGCAGACCGAGATATACTACGGCTCGAAGGATCGATTTATTGTTACAACCATGCTCCGAAATCGGCATCTCATAGCAGTTGAAGTAACAAATCAGCTTCGGGAGACTCGTGGAGACGACGTACGCAAGCGGGCTGTAAGGCGGCGGTTCCTTGAAGGTAATTGACACATAGACCCAAATGCTCCAAAACTTGAAAGGAAACTTCAGGTAGTAAGATTACGTTATACCCGCGAACACGTACAATGGGGTACGAAAATGGGCAAAAGTAACGTTTTCTGATATATCCAGATTTATGCTGTGACATAATGGACAGCGAAGTATCTACCAACGACCAGCCGACTAGCCTAAGTCGCATACAAGGTCAAGCTAATAAGATAACCCAAAATATAGCTTATTATTTATCAATTGTCAAATTTACGCAATTGTCTATAAGAAGTACCGTTACCATGAGTTTGCATACTCGAAATTTCGAGCGCTCGATATGATATATTTCGAAAACTTGTCGTCGAAATTGTTCGTTCACAAACATGTCACTAGAGGCGCTGCGTGTAGATGTATGGAGAAATTCGTTTACGATTTTCGTTTTTCGATATTGAGTAAAACTTATGGTAAGGGTACAGTATATTTGAAGTTATACGCTAAAGTCGTGTTCCTTCATCGTTAAAACAAGTTATAAATAACTTTGGTGATGATAATAAGTTACACGACCTATCTTTGTACTTTTGTAAGATTTTTCCAGTCGCATATCAGCTGGAAGAAATTGTTTAATTAAGTCTTTGTATCATTTTTATATTGTTTTTAGTCTCCTGTATATTTATTTGTCTGTATATGAATTATTAAATAGATAAATAAATATGTATGACTCCAACCCTTTTTGTGTCCCACTGCCTACCTACAACTCCCACTCTTCCTACAACTGGGAAAGGCCTAGAGCATACTCCGCCACGCTGCTCCAATGTGGATTGGTGGAGATACGGGATAGTGGCCAACCCGTGTCGAATGTTTTCAAATCGCCCACAAGGCCTCCGATAAAGTTTAACGACTGCTATCCAATATAACAACCGGGATGGACGGGTTTACGTGTCCTCCGAACCACGGAAACACGCATGAAATTTAGCCACTGGCCGTCACCCATTCAACATCTGACCGCGGCCGACGTTGCTTAACTTCGTTGATCGGTTAAGTTCTAAGAAAGCTGCGGGGTGCCGCGCGCTTCTATTATTATATTATATTGTAATACACGTGTTAGTATTAACATTTATAATAATTTTAATACGGACGAAATTGACGGAGCCTTAAAACTGCAATCGACAAGATGAGAGTTATCGATCCGTGTGTTATCACTGTAGACAATATCGTTTAAAATGATGGGCGCGCAGTGACGCATGCAACGTATGCACCGTGAATAGGGCATTCCTAAAATTTAAAAAAATATTTAGGACACTATTAAAAAGTATAAAATTCATTAAAAGTCATCATCACTATGTGTCCATTAAGATTCAGCTACCCAGCACAGAGCTCTTCTCCGAGCAGTCTAAAGCTATATATGATAATGCTGGGAATATTATAGCTCCATTACAGCATGTGATAATTAATTTGTATGTCAATATGGTCGTCAGGCACGCGCATTTATTACTCTTCGAACATAAAAAAGTAATACATAAATAAAGTATTTTGAGAGGTGGTAGAACTATAGTTCATCCGGGGAAGTACCGCCGCCGTCCTCATAATCTGCCGTGAAACAATTTTGTGTTTCGGTTGGAGAGGTGCGGTTGCCAGGCACACTTACAGCGAGGCGACCATCTTAGTCCTCAGGAGTAGTGACGCATCTATGTACGACCTCAGACAGATCTTCTGTTCTGTTTGGGTTTAAATGTAGGTGTCCATGGGCTGCAGCGACGACTTAACATCAGGTGGCCTGCACCCTCGTTTGCCACTCTTCGAACATAAAAAAGTAATACGATATTTATAAATATGATATTGTTCCAAACAGAACGGTAATTATTATATACTATTATAAATATACTACAAAATTTATTCAAGATATTGACATTACCTTTGTATTAAATTACACGTAAACCGTGTGGTGTGGTGCCGGTATTTTAAAAAACAGAGCTACAATAAGTTTTTTATTTGACACGTAAAATTCATTGGCTGTTTTACAATTCAATGTTTTGAGATTGCCTTTGAACGATTGAACCGGTAAATAGACGTACATATTCCCACACAAGTTGCTCGTATGGTCACCATACACGTACACATGTACATCCAAGACCCTTTTAATCAGCGCAGACTCATTTCTCTCTGTAACTCGCTATCTATAAAAGATAAACATATGTAACATTGTATTGCACAAGTATATTTATTTGTTTAACCGACATCACTTTAATTGTAATTTTTGCTTACGTTTTTATTTAATTGATTTTCGTTAGTTACTGTCATCATCATCGACCTATTAATGTCCCATGCTGGGCACGGGTCCCCTCTCAGAATGAGACGGGTTAGGCCATAGTCCACCACGCTGGCCAAGTGTGGATTGGTACACTTCATATACCTTCGAGAGCTTTACAAAGAAATGTGTATGTTCTCTCACGATAATTAATTTCTAAATTAGGTACGAATTATTAGTTCAGCATCTCATAAATCATTATTTACTAGTTATTACTTCTGCTTTTCATAAATAATTATTTACTGTAGTAACCAAAGTCACCGTTAAAGCAAGTGATAATTTTTAATACACAATAGGACCAGTTAGTTACCTTAAATGTATTAGAAAATAGTAGTAACTCTCCTATATCACAGGACAAAGACTCATAGTAACAATAACTCTTAGAAATATCGCTCGCATTGTGTCCCAGAAGAATCGTTAGTGGACGTTCAATCTGACATCGATATGGATTTATTAGATACATTAGATATATCCGTTTTCGCCAGTCCCTCGTGGCCTTGTTCGACTGTGTTAATTTTCTGTATTAGCAGAGATATAAATTATAACTAGCGGTCGCACAGTGGTCGAAATTCGAATGTAATTTATAATATGTTTAAGTTTGAACGATATTCAGATGCTGTAATCATAATATATATTTTTTTGTGAACGATGTTGAGATACTGTAATGATTTTTTTTTGTCTTAACAGACTTAACGAAATGACCAGCTCGAAACTCAGTCAATATGACATTTTAAAATTCTTTAGCGACAATCTTTATTCTTACGCGACTGTTGGATCACAGATTTGATTTTTATGTGTTTCATTCTCGTTAATTTAATGCATTTGTAACACATATTATATATAAATTATAATTTTCCGCACACATATATCGAGACGACCATATTAGTCCTCAGGAGTAGTGACGCATCTATATACAACCTCAAACGGAACTTCGGTTTTGTTTAAGGTTGGATGTGGGTGTCCATAGGCTGTTGTGACCACTTAACACTAGGTGGCCTGCATGCTCGTTTGCTACTCTACAAACATAAAAGAAAAAAAAAACATCTTCTCCATATAAACTTTCGCTATACCAAATCTCACAATCCTCTATGCGGGCTTAAAAAGGGGTACAAAGATTTCTTTTCACGTATTAATATATAGATTCTAGTTGTTGTGCATTGATGGTGTGACGTAGTAAGGAATACAACATGTTCGACTCATTACTTTTGAGGACCCACGTGGCACAGCGGTTACCATACGGGTCTGACGCGTAGAGAGTTCCGACTTGAATCCCGGCCAGGCAGACAATGATGAATTTAGATTTCTGCTCTGGATCTGTGTGTTTGTATATTCGTCTTTGTATGGGTCTGTTTGTCTATTGCCACTAATTTTCACAATTTCTTTATACTATATATGTAAATAAATCATGTCTAACATTAATAAAAAGAGATTGCTCTATACCTCTCTCTATATATAACCTTCTCTCTATATATAACCATTTTTGAAATACAATATCACCCTACGTTACTAAATATATACACCTAGAAATAATTACTTACGTATATCCTATGTTATGTTAAAACCTACATAGCATGTTTTAAAAATATTTATTATTTTCATATATTTTGCTTGCCCACTGCAGTTGGTAAATTCACAATTGGGGCATTTACGCAGATAGCGTAATTAGGTCACGATTGCGGGAAAATGCAGAACAATTTTTTTCACGATGCAGCCACCTGTACTGGATTTTAAAAATGACAATTCGTTATCATCAACTTCTAGGTTTTATCTTTGGACGAAAAAGCATTTTATTCTGTTCTGAATGGAACAATGATATTTTTTTATGTGAGAAGAGTAGCATACGAGCGTGCAGGCCACGTTATGTTAAGTGCTTACTGCAGCTCATAGACACCCACGTCTAAAATCAAACACTGAAGTCCTATCTAATATTGTACGTAAATACCTTACTATTACTGAGAGCTAAGGTGGTCGCCTCCCTATAGGTGTTCTCGACAACCGCGCCTCTCCAACGCATAAGTTGCTTCACGGCGAATAATGAGGTCGGTGGTGGTACCTCCTGTACGAACTATAGCTCTACTACGTACCAAGAAGTACATGAAAAGACACTAAAATATTTTAAATGTCTGACTGAGTTAAGCGAAAAACCGTCTCTTCCTAATATGCATAATAACAAAATAAAAAAACTCTGATTTCAAATATGACTTATTGTCTGTTTTTATGGGGCTGATCTTCTAAACAGCTGAATCGAATTTGTTGGTTGAATTGTACTTTCGGGGGAGCAGTTTTGACTTTGCAGACAGTATCGTGGGGTATTCTTGAGTTTGGAAGATTATAGTGACGCAAGCGAAAACCCTTTATTATTATACCATTCATTACGCACATCATTACCTTAGCTGTAATTTTAAGTACTGCGTTAAAATTTAAAATGGATTTCTAAAAGTGTACAATAACATTGTTGATTTGACTGCGCTCATAAAATCAAAATTTCATAAATATTTCTAAGGCACTAGAAATTTATCTATCTAGCCTATAATTTATATTACAGGTTATTTTCAGAGGCAGAAAGAGATTGTACCTACATCAGATGAGTGGCCATCGGTGTTACATTGGCGTTCCATTCACATATACCACTGAGCTATGGGCGCATCATCAGTTCGAAGTAATAAGGTCACAATGATTCATTACGAAGTCATTGCTGACTATTCTCGGACCTACCAGCAAACACCACAATTGCCGCTAATGAAACGATATTGACCTAATAATAACACGGAAGCTATAATTATGATGATTGAAGCACATACTATGTAGTCGTTTCGTAGAAAGTGAAATTGATGTTTGATAGTTTGTTATATGATAGACGAGAATATCGTTTATAATCGCTTTAATATATATAAACAATATTTACAATAAAATCTAAATATATATATAATATACAAGAAGCAATAACATAACATCTAAATCTAGAATATATAAGAAAAAACAAAATATAACAACAAATTTAGAAACATTAACATTTAAAAAAATATTACAAATAATAATAACATGAAATGTAAAGAATAAAATGCAAAATAAATATGATACAGCTTAGAACTTACATCTGCCAAAAAAAGAATAAAACAACATCGGTCTACAGATAAAACACGTAAAATAAAACCGCCTTTTATAATAATGTAATTATTATTTTGATATTGTCCAAAATATTCGTATAAATCTTTGAAATTATGAATTATAATTTGATGAATGTTCTTAGTTATATAATTTTATAACTTATAGAGTATATATAAAAGGCATTTTCGTCTGAAACAATAACAAACCGTTGCACGCAATTTGTAAAAGATTATTGTGGTTTTACGAATGCTGCCAATGCGACTTCTCCATACATATATAATACTGTACTAAAAAGTACCGACTAACGTTTCCGAGATGGCTGCCAAGATTAGCAGGGTTCAATGCCGTGGGCTACATCGTTTAAAGGACTTATTCTTCCGCCTCAATTGATGGGCGATAAAGATTTTCAAGTGACGACCATCTCTAGCCAAATGGAATTCAGGGCGGTCCTTGTACAGGACTATACTAACGACCTGAAGAAAACAGCGGGCAGCTGCTGGATGCAGAGAGCACAGATCGATCGATCAGGCCTATGTCCAGCGGTGGACCTCTAAAAAAGGATGGATATAACCTTAAAGATTTCAAATACCGCATACATTCGGCAACTAGAACAAATGTATTAGAGGCGATACCTCGCATGACGCAGCGATTATTACACCGGTACGACACGCAGAAGGTTCTGGATTCAATTCTCGGCTAAGCAGACAACTAAATGATGCATTTAGATTTTTGTTGTGTCTGGGTGTTTGTGTACTTGCTTTGTGGTACCAATGATACAGATTATCTTTGTGTGGAGTTATGAGTGTGGAAACCGTTTGTTTGTTATTACTAAATCTAAATCAGGAAAACGTTGGCGGATGTGCCGAAATGTGTTGTAACTATAGATGTTATATTATAGTAAAGAGCACGAACTTTCGCATACAAATTGCTCTGTTTTAACGATATAGTCATGTTAGATCTCCATGTTGCTTTGAGTACGTGATGTAACTTTTATGGTTATTGTTTCAGGAAGAATGTTGTTGCGTAACGTATTCATTTTTAAATGTAAGATTTTCAGATTTAGCGATACAAATATTATTTATGCAATATAAGGTAATATTACAATGTAGGTACTAAATTAGTAGAAACCTATTATGTCAATCACAATGTCTGGAGTGTTAGAATGTGTAATAATTATTATTAATAATAGATGCAGTTATAGCCTAGTGGCTAAAATTCCGACCTCTCACGTTGGGTCTCCGGGGGTCAACCACCGCACACACCTCTTATTTAAATTAAATTATAAGCGTATCATAAATTAATTGTCAGTTGCTTTAGCGGAGGAAAACGTTAGCGAAAATAATAGTGAAATTATCAGTATTGTCCACAAAGTAATAAAACTAACTAATACTGGTCTCATTACTTCGTGGCCACAAAGAAATGAAATTAATACCTACTATTGACCACAAAGTAATCCTGTGACTCAAGAAAGGCTTGTCGTGGGCTCTGATACTTACTTAACTTGATACCGCACGGCCCTAAGTCGACGTACACATAAACAAGTCATTTCTATAGCTTGACGCACACAAGCCACCTCTGCACTGCCCTGACAGTCTTTTATATTATTTTTACAGAGAAATTCTAAAAAGTTAAACGTGTTGGATGTTAAATCTTTATAATAGATACATTTTGAATGCGATGTCATGTGCGACCATAGATAATGGCGGATAGTTGCCAGCTACATATATGAATCTTCTTTCTTTCGCTATTATCGATCTGATGATGATGATGAATCATAAAATGGAACGACATGTAATATTTTAATAATTCTAATTGTATTGCTTGCATCAACTTCAACTCAAGGTAAGGTAGTACTGCAATATAACACCAGGTGGCCAAATTATCCAATAATCATTAATGAATTTTAAATATGTCCCACTGCTGGGCACGGGTTTCTTCCTATAACTGGGGAGGTCTGTAGCTTACTCCACGACGTTGCTCTAATGCAGATTGGTGGAAATACGGATTAGTGGCCAACCCATGTCGAATGTTTTTAAACTGCCCAAAAGGCCTCCGACAAGATTTAACTGCTATCCAATAATAACAACCGGGACCGAACGGCTTTACGTGCCCTCCGAAGCACTGAAGTGCGTATCCTACTCCCCAATGTCACCAACTCAACTTTCAACCGCGCCCGACGTTGCTTAACTTTGTTGACTAGTTACAATTTACTAAAGCCACGGGGCTATGCGTGCTTCTACGAAAGCCTCGCAGCTATGCGTGCTTCTACATGATGAGAACTCTGGTTGCCGGTTACACTTATAAGCCAGACGATTATCTTGGTTATCTTAGACGAACGCATCTGCGTATAATCTCAAATAGGACTTTAGTTATGTGTAGGCTGTGGTCTAACCCTAAGACATTCTGAGAAGATACTCGTGCCCTTGCAAAATAGAAATGGGTTAACACTTTGACTGCAGTGGGTAATGTTCGAAACAATCCACCAGTGCGGCGCGCAACACACACATATGGCGGCACACACCGTATGCGTGCGAGTCGCACGGGTGGCTCGGACAGTAAAACGCGACAAGTGCGTTTGCCGCAGTCAAAGTTAATGATAATGATGAATCTAACTGAGTGAGATCAAAGTCCCAAATACATTCTTCATACTTGATCCCAATTAATCAGTGAACGGAGTCACAACTATCCATCCATTCTATTGAATTCTATTGAATCTCCCGTAAGCATAGTCGTTCCACAGATTAATTTAAAGGATCATTTTCAACCAAATTGAAAATGTGTACCCTTTATAAGTTTATAAAAGAAGAATGACATAATATCGCGTTTAAAATTTAAAAGAACTACGCTAAAGGTTCCCGTAATTATACAGTAGCTGTTTATTTTATGTCAACTATGGCGCAATAACGAATAATGATAAGGTTTTATTGAATATAATCACGTAGACTAAAATGCCATTGCCAATTATTTATAAAATATCTACCTGGGTGGAAATAACGTCTCATTATTAAAATGTCGTCAAATTAAATGAAAATAGTTCGTAATTAGACATGATTGTATCTCGTCAAATATTATCATCTGTGTAATCGTAATTCGAAACAATCCACCCCTGCGGCGCGCAACACAACAGGTGTGTTTCAGTACGGCGGCACACCGTATGCGTGCGAGCCGCACGGGTGGTGCGGACAGTAACCGACAGGTGCGTTTGGCGCAGTCGATGTGTTAAGCATATTTAGAAATATGATGTGATTTAAAATTGATGAAAGTCAATCAAACCTTGCTTAGAACAGTTGTAATAGTAGTATTGTCTAGAATACGAGCTAATTAGCTTAACAATTAAAATTTGCGTAAGGTTCCATTAGACAGATATATCGTGAATATTTATTTTTTCCTCGACACACATTCTGTCGATTGATTGATCGACTGATTGCTATACAAATGTAGATTGTTGATTGCGAGTAACGTTTTTTTATCTTGATGCTTGTTATTGCGGAAAAAATATTTCGTATTAAAAATCTTGATTACTTTTTACACAATGTTTTTTTCATCATTATCATCAACCCATTAATGTTCCACTGCTGGACATGGATCTTCTCTCAGAATAAGAGTTAGGCCATTGTATTAGTAGACTTCACACATCTTTGAGAACTTTCAGGTGTGTAGGTTTCCTCACAATGTTTTTCTTCACCGTTAAAGCAAGTGATAATTAATTTCTAACACGCACATAACTTCGAAAAATCAGAGATGCGTGCGGGGTTCGAACCTCGGACTCCCAGTGTGAAAGGCCGGAATCTTAACCACTAGGCTATCACTGCTTGTTTACACTAGTGATATTTCAAAATGTTTTAGTTGTCGTCAAAATGTGAGTAAGAGAAATAAATTAAACTAATTTTCTTCACTCATAGACTTATACTCATAGACTTAACCCCACGACATAAGAAATAACACTATAAGTGTGTGCGGGCAAATGAGCGTGACGGTCATTTACCCGCACACACGTTTGCTACTCTGTTAAGTGGTCACTGCAGCCCGGACATCCACATCTACACTCATACAGGACTAAAGTCCTATCTAAGCTCGTACGCAGATGCGTACCTTCTCCTGAGGGCAAAGATGGCCGCCACGCTGTGTGTGTACCCGACAACCACACGTCTTCTAACGAAACAGGAGAATCGCTTCATGGCAGATTATGAAGGCGACACATCTCCGGACGAGCTATAGTTGTACCACCTATTAAATGGGTGCTACGGGTACATAAACACCCAGAACTCTCTGTCACACGTTGTGTGACCATTCGACCATACAGGACGTCAATCAGCCAATTTTTCACGTTTAAAAGATCTACACCAATCTGCAAAATGGGACGTCTTAGGGTGAATACTGTACCAGCTTCTTTTAATACAAATTTAGCTCTGAACATTTTGTTTAAAATAGAAAGCACTGTCGATGTAGGAAACTTGGCTACACAAAAGTTGATTCCAATATATTAACTCGAACTCTCCTAGTAGAACCAAGCAACCCATAAAAACGTACTCGATAATGGCGGTGATAAATCTGCCTATACAGTGATTAGTGGTGGCGGAACGTGAACAAGAAATACCTATGTACACAACACATACATAGACAATGTGTAATTAAGTGATCTGGTTTCTTCGGGCTCAGATTGTTCATTTCTAAGTAGGGTAGCCATGTTATGTTAACTGTAGGACAAGCGCTTTTATTTTTTTTATGTTTGAAAACTAGCAATGGAACGTGCATGTTACCTGATGTTAAGTGGTCGCTGCGGCCCGTGGACACCTAGATCTAACCTCAAACAAAAGTAAAGTTCTATCTGAGGTCGTACGCAGATGGTCCACTACTTTATCTTTAGGTGGTAGAACAATCATTCGTATAGGGAAGTACCACCGCCGCCCTCATAATCCGCCGTAAAGCAGTTGTTGGGTTTCGGTTGGAGAGGTGCGGTTTCCAGGCACATATATAGCGAGGCGACCAATCTTCAGGAGTAGTGATGCATCTATATACAACCTCAAACAGAACTTCGGTTTTGTTTGAGGTTGGATGTGGGTGTCCATGGGCTGCGGTGACCA
>DWKL01003300.1:0-11656 GCA_018249415.1 Phareas burnsi
GTTTCATAAAGGAAAAATTTGATGTGCCCCATAACTGTACCTGAAAGAGCATGAAGGTGCTATCCCTGAGGATTAAGATGGTCGCCTCGCTGTAAGTCTGACTGGCAGCCCACATCTCCAACCGAAACGAAGGTTACTTCACGGATTCTAAGGGGAGAGTTGGTACCTCCTCAACGAACTATACTTACCTATCAAGCTATATAAAGCTTTTGTAAACTTTTGTTGTCTTTAAAAAGCATGGGCTGTTACTTAGTCTTTTTGCCTGGTGGTCTAGCGTCTCGGAAGTTGTAGTTCTTCGCCTCTTCACCCCTGGCCTTGATTTGGTATCGGTGGGGTATCGTCGGGCTGGTGCTGCGGGCCGATGGACCCTGACGTGACTGTTTGAATATGCGAATCAGTTTTATTAGTACATCAAACCACCTTTCACTTTAATTTGTTGTTTGTGTTTTGTTTATTTCATTGATCCTTTGTTGTAATGTAGGAAACGACTGTAGTGTGTGAAGTCTACCAATTCACATTTGGCCAGTGTCGACTATAGTCTTCTCATCCTGGGATTTATCCCAGGGTCTCAACCCGTGCCCCGCAGTGTGCTGTTAATGGGTCGATGATGATGATGATGGATGGATCCTAGGAAACGAATTATAGGGAATAGTGATTACGTGTGTATAATTGATTTGTACCTAAACATAAATATTTTGTATTATTTCATTACCCGTACTCGTTGCAAGGCTTGTTGGCTTTGATGACTGGTGATTGAACTCGTCTCCTATACATAAAAATAAATAAAAATTAAGACGCTTTTACTTAGTGGCACTGGTGATTTGGAAACGATTTGCCAAGTTAGTCAACATCAAGCTATTTTTTTTGTTTGAAGAGTAGCAAACAAGCCTGCATGCCGATGTTAAATGGTCACTCTCTGCCTTACATTCTAAACAGGGTAGAGCAAGGTATAAATAAGATAGGGAAGAAGTAGGAGAGGGGGGAAACTAGGTTCAGACTAGAAAGTTGGCAAGGTGAGAACAGGGTTTAAGGTAAAAACAGGACAAGTAGAAACAGGAGTAGTAAAAATAGGGCAGGATAGAAGCAAGGTATGGCAAAAACGGGGTTCAGAGTAAAACCCAGGCGGGGTAGAAACACTGTTTAGAGCACAAACAAGGCAAGATTGAAATTAAGGTTCAGGGTAGAAACAAGGCGGAGGAAATCAGGGTTAAGAGTAGAAATAGGGTTTAGATTAGAAACAGGACAAAATATAAATAGGGGTCAGGGTAGAATTAGAACAGGGGAAAACAGAGTTCAGGGTAGAAACAAAACACGGGAAAACAGGGTTCAGGGTAGATTCACGTCGGCAAAAAAATAAGGTCCAAGGTAGAAGAGGGCTGAAGAAAAATAGGATTCAAGGTATAAACAAACAGCAGAAAATAAGCACGTAAGCTAAGGCTTTATTGAACTAAACAGTACTTACTGGAGTATTAACCATATTAATGCACTATACACTAAAGTCACAAAATTTATTTAAAGCAGCCCAGAATGTATTTGCAAAAAATATAGAAGATATAACACATTTTCAAAAAAATCTATTCAAGATAAATCAATATTTAAATTAACCGCGTCTAAGTTCTGACGGAATATTGAAGTTGTCAATGATAAAGAAGAATTTATAGATGATGAAAAAGTATTGTTGGTGATGATTAACCTTTGTTTAGAATTTTTCATAGCCTTATAGCCTATATATAACAAATAAATACAAGTATTTGTAGAAGAGTACCCAAAACATTCGCAGTATTATCTCGCTGAATAGCCAAACTTATCAATTGACCGAGGTACGTTCCAGCTCTTGGGTCCCCAGAAGCCTCAATCAGGCGCGAAGACAATTCTTTATAGAAGAACTACGCTCGGGTCCCACAGACCCAACGTCTCGACTGCGAAGGGCACAAATATGTAGCCTTCTATAATAGCTTCATATTTCCGCCGCTTCACAGCCTCCGCAGATTCCGCCGCCGCACCAACACGCATCGAGGTCGGTCGTGTGTTTGGCTCATTCATTTAATTTTTAAGTTTTTGAACATTAATTGTAATTTATATCATTTAATTTTGTTATTGAACAATTGTATTAAATATAATTTGCCAATATTTGTGTATAAATATACATATATTTGTGTGTGTGTATATATATGTATAGGCTATGGTATACATCTATATGTAGCAAACGAGCTTGCACTATATCTGATGGTAAGTGGTCACTGCCGACCATGGACAATTATAATCAACCACAAAGAAGATTCAAGTGCTACTTGAGGTCGATTGCAAATGCTTCCCGTTACCATATCAGTGAGACATGCACATGATGTCGATGCTGTTCCGGAGAGACAACAAAATGATGATATAGCTTTCTGTTCTGGCTCTGGGTGTTTGTTCTCGTCTTTGCATATGGCTAAGGCACCCACGACACAGGGAATCTTAATGTGGGGCTAAGTGTACATGCGTTTGTTTGTTTTGTTGCTATACAGTTACAAACAGGCGCGTAACTTTGTCTGTATTTTTATCACAAGCTGACGATCATGGTGAGAGTACTAGGTGATAATAATGAAATTGAGGAGAATACCAGGTGATAATCATGAAATTATTATTTCGTCATCGAGTCTTGATATATGTGTGAAATTCCAATTTATTCAGTCATCTAGAAGTGGTTGAAAATAAATCGCGAGATTCATTCATTCCGTTGTGCAGCGATTTGATGTACATGTCAAAATGTCAAAAATGACTCCTATATGTTGACACACAACCGTGTTTCATAAAGGAAAAATTTGATGTTCCCCATAACTGTACCTGAAAGACCATGATGGTGCGACCAGGTAGAGTTGGGGGGGGGGGATATTTTATATTAGCCGCCGCTGTCAAAATGTTACTAGCTACATACATACATACATACATACGTACGTACATACATAGGTACGTACAGTACGTACAGGTCAAGCTAATAAAAGTATATAAATGATAAGGAATGGTGCTTGTCTTAAGATTGTAAAACTTTTTGTAATTTAAATGTACCATCGCGATATCTATTTTTGCTGCTAATCTGAGTAAAAGGGTGCAGTGTGACCGCATACATTCTTTGAGTGTAACAGACGTTACAACGTATTTTAACACGTTGACTGCGGCGGCTAATATTCGAAACGATCCACCCGTACGGCGCGCAACACAACAGGCATGTTCCAGCACGGCGGCACATACCGTATGCGTGCGAGCCGCATGGGTGGTGGTGGTGTTAATAAATAACTCGCTTTGAATTGAACTGTTAAAGACTGATCATTATCGTTTATTAAAATAATTTCAATAGTGTTAGTATTATGATTCATCTGGAGAAATAACACCGCCGCTCTCACAAATCCGCCTCAAGCAGTTGTTTTTGTGTTTCGTTTGGAGACGTGCGGTTACCGGACACACTTAGAGTGAGGCGACCGTCTTAGTCCTCAGGAGTAGTGACGCATCTATGTGCGACTTCAGATAGAACTTCAGTTTTGTTTGAGGTTAGATGTGGGTGGGTGTCCATGGGTTGCATTGACCACTGACATCAGATGGCCTACAGGGTCGTTTGTTCCTCTACAAACGTGAAAAAATATTATATTATATTTCGGTAGAAGTTCGGTTGTCAGGTACACTTAAAGCGAGACGACCAATTTAGTCCTCAGGAATGTAATGCATCTAAATACGACCTCAGATAGCAATTTACTCCTGTTTGAGGTTCGATGTGCAGCCCATGGACACCCATGGGCCGCAGTGACCACTTAACATAGATGACACGCTCGCTTGTTTGCTACTCTTCTCACATAAAAAAGGGTTTTCTAAACGTACGTAGAATAGAAAGGATTCAAAATAAAACAAAATCGTGTCGTGTATAATTATTTACAAACATTAATTATTATTTATTTAAGACCAAAATATCACCTTCCGCGATTTAATACAAAGAAGGCACAGATATAGTTGTACATGAACTCAATTTCAATATTATTTATTAAAAAAAACATTACATTACATCGGAACGCACTATGAATGGAGAAGAGTATAAATATGCTGTTAATAAGTACATTACGTTATATGCTTTTTTATATAATTATATTACGTTATATGCTTTTTAAATGTCAAATTATGTTCTGTACAGAAATAAGCAATTTAGCAGCAACAATTGTCTTTTATTCATATTAGCAGTTTTAATAGCATGTTTAAAATTAATAGCGTTTTGAGATACCGGTACGTAATATAGAATACAATATGAAATTTTGTTTGATGTGGTTCCGACCAAATAAGGAAATAATGATAAAATAGCTGTCAGAAATGTCATTAAATTGTAATAACTAAGCTATTAGCAAGTGTAAATCAAACGAGGGAATAGTAATCATTTAACTTAAAATAATCGAAAGATTTCCATTTTAATATTAAATGTTTGCATCAATAATGCAAATAATCATTCGTTTGTTACATATTTTTATTAAAATTCATAGAATTGATGTCACCTCAGAATTTCAATTACATTATTATAATTATACAGATACAGGGTAACTTGTACTATATGTTTCTCGTTATTATATCAATAATCTCCTTATTAACTATTATGAGAATAATAATGCGTTTTAAATACTATTTTCGATTTGTAACTGTAAAAGCGGTTCGAGAAATGCATTTAGTAGTGAATATTTCTTACTTTCATTCCATTATTATATTAATAATCGGGGTTATAATTTATTTTAATTAAGCCGTTGTAACATTTAAGACTAGCAAGTAATAACTATAAAATACAATAAACTGATGGATGATTACGTCCATATAAAAGGGTAAAAGCACCTTATTTGGAACTACTGTATTACAAAATAGGCACATCATAATTGTAACACTAAGTGGTAAGGTCATAGTTATCTTATCTGTAATTATTTCACTATTTAAATGTAATCGGGTAGTATGGCATCTAAACTTGACTTCATTTACTACTATAGTCAATAAATTGAACTAATTCAGCGACGGTCGAGTACAATACATACAATAAAATATTTTGTATCTTTGTTAAATTAATATAATAATCATAATATGATAATATACTGTGACCTACATGTTACTAAGCGAACGGTAATGACATATCTACCGCATAAATATTATAATAAGCATTACAAATTAATAATAAACTATAATAAAACTAAATATGATACTTAATTACACTTTGGTAATAATTACCTACAATTTTAATACACTAAAATTAAAAATTAATGTGAGAAAAAAATTACAGATTAAAAATAAACTGAAATATGTTACGTTTAAGCAAATTTATAATTTTAATAATAAACAGCGTCATCTATTAATTCTATAATTAAATTACTGCTTATTTCTTGTATTATTAAAACAAATAACTAAGTGTAATATTTACAGAAATAAAACTTTAAATTATAGAAAGGAATAAAGCTGTTTAGTGGAAATTGGCTTCTTTTTATTACAATCATTTTATATTATAGCCGATTACAAATTTAAGTAACTTGGCATGGGTTCACGATTTTTTTTTTTAATTTGGTCTTTTATTTTATTAAAAATAAATAAAAACATAATAATTCCATAGAAACTGGGATGTTTGTTTACAAATTTTTAACAAAAGATTTAGAAAAAAAATGCATCACATAAAATGCTGAGAATGCAAATTGTCAATTAAAAAAATATAAATATGAGAGAAATATTAAATGTGATCGTTTGACAAATACAATACGACTACATAACTGAAACTAATTATTGAAGAAACAGCATTACTACATTAAAAGCAGTTTATACATTTAAAATTCAACACAGCGAAGATAAAACGTTATAACCAATACTTGTCTAGTGTAAGCCGTGCCAATGGAGAGTGAAATTGAAGATAGCGTAGGTTTCACACCTTACAAGTACTTACCTTCGTGTAATTGTCATTTCATCATAATATTTTGTCATATTCTCAACGTAAGTAATATATCATTTTCGTTAGTCGCGACTATTTTAAACGCTTTTTTGAAATAAAAGCATTTTATAAATAAGCCGTTATAACATAAAAAGCTGTTATAACGTAAAAAGTTATAACATCATTTAAAATGACCGATTTTCGTTCGTTCTAAGCTACGATTTTCAATTCCACTCTTGAGGCTGCCTGATTAATAAATAGTTAAGAAGCTATAGTTTAGAGCATTCGTACGAGAAGATACATAATGGTGGTCGAAAGCAGTACTACGGTGACTGGTCGCTCCGAATGGGCTCCGCTGCCCACGCCTGGGAACACTGTAGGAAAAAATAATTAATTAAATAACGTTTCATACGCTAATAGCCCTACACTAGGATTCCCTGGCGGTGGTTACCGTAAACATATACAAAGACAGGTACACGAACGCGCAAATCCAGAATCGATATATAAGTTTATCATTGAGATATTTCGCCAGACGGGGAATGAATCCGGAATAGAGCATATCAGACTAGTGTGGTCACCACTACGCCACGCGTACCAATTGTACGCATTAATAACTTTTTTTAAAGAGTAGCAAACGAGCGTGCTGTCCAGCTGATGTTAAAGGATCACTGCAGCCCATGGACTCCGACATCTAAACTCTAAGATGACTGGTGCCTTATCTGAAGTTGTTTGAAGATTCGTCACTTCGTGGTCACTTTGCTTGTAAGTGTGCCCGACTCATGTCTATTCCACCGAAGTACTATAATATCTTCACGACGGACTGTAAGTTCGGCGATGGTACCTCTCTTTTAAATTTTAAACAACACAAATTAAATATAAATAAATAAGTTAACAACACAAATTAAAATATTAAAGTGGAACAAATTTATTCATCTATCGTTTGAATTCTTGATTAAATCAAGTTGAGATTTGATATTTTTCCGTTTTGTATGCAGGCTTTGTCAAATTTGATACAAAGGACTAAAAAGAAACTATATTAACCTGTCTTATATTTTACTAATTTAGCTTTTTAATTAAGTTTTTTTTTGCATTTGGTTTGTTGAAAATGCCCCAAAACGATCTACTTCAATCGCCTAAATTGACAAAAAGTTAAAAGCCTGAGAACAAAAAAAAATTAAGATTCACAAAGCAAAAATACTGCAGATGCAAATGCAAAAAAGAAAATAAAATATATCTCACCTGACGCACGTTGAATAGGCGCAGATTGAGCCGATCGAGCTTCTAAAAAATTAAAAGCAAATCAAAAACATGCGAAAAAAGAAAAATATAATCATAAAGAAAACCGTGATAAGTGGTAAAAAAACGGAAAAGCGTGTTTGTATAAAAAAAAGTTTGATTTTTCGTAAGCATTAAAAAGTAAAATAAAAACGAATAAGCATATCTTAAGCAGACTAATAATTATTGATATAACTAATAATGCTTTTATTTATTCGTAACGAATAGCGCGCTATTTGACGCTATATTACAAAATATTACTAAATGTATGCTAAGAAAATATAAAAAAATATACATCTTTCAGGTTACTTAAAATGCATTCTATTATGTTCATTACCATCACTCGTTCAGTCCTTGTAATGGAGACTTAGTTTGAAGTTTTTAAATGTATAAACAGTATAAACATTGTCATCAACCCATTACTCTGAGGTACGGGTCTTCCCTCAAAATGAGAAGTTTTAATAAGAAACTGGCCAAAAATGGCCAATAATAACGGCTCGAGACTTTGCACTTGGCCAGCGTGGTGCACTATGGCTAACCTTTTTCATTCTGAGAGGAGCCCCGTGCCCAGCAGCAGGACATTAATGGGTTGAAGATCATAATGATCATCATGAATTTTGTAATAATTAATTACTTATATACAATTCGCATTGGAGGAGCATGATGGAGTATGCCTTAGGAGGTCTAAGCCTCTTTGTTTAAGGAGCCACGAGGCCTCTTTGTTTGAGGCCTAAGTATACTTCATAGAGAGACCCGTATCCAGGAGTCGGACATAAAGAGGATTGAAGACATGGTTTTAGAAATAAAATGATTCTTGGATTCTAAATTCATACTAATAGTGCAACTACTTGTAAACACTAGAAGTACGTGGATGACAGCGTACGTGATTTAAATCTTTCGTGCTTTCGATCTAACGAGATGTGTCATGGATATATTTGCTCACCAATATCAACAAACGCGCTGTCAGTCTGTGCGCTCCAGCCCTTGTCGTTTTTGACTCGAACAATCGCCTCGTACTTCCCTGTTTCCACCTTGTCGTGTAAGTCATATATTATTTCGTACTCGTGGCCCCTTGTGGTTGGTACAGGAACATCCATGGGCCGCCAGTCGCCATCCTGAAAGATAATTTATAGATTTTTGTTTAATGTTTGAATTTAGTTTTCCTCTAGGTGGGTAAAGTGAACTGATGGGGGAAATGTTCCCCAATAATCCGCATTGGAGCAGCGTAGTAAAGAATGCTTCATGGCTCTCCTAGTAGTAGATAAATATTCATGGTCAGCAGTAAGGTATAACAAAGGTCGAGGCCACGAATTCGTAGTTAGATTGCGAGCAATATTGTCACACCTATTCTGCATTAAAGCGACGTTAACAGCTACTGTGTTTAGGTATGGGTGTGGTGAGGCAGATATGGAATACTAATTCGAAGCGTTCCAACTTAGTCTTCAGGAGCAGCGGTGCATTTGTAATCGACCTCAAGTAGAGTTTCAATCCGATTTGGGGCCGCTTATATCCATCCATCGGTGGCAGTTGTCACTTAAAATCATGTAGGTTGCCCGCTCGATTGCTGCTTTCATTACAAAAAAGAATCTTAATCCTCAATACTGTTAAAACTCACCCCAGCAATGTCCCTGAGTTGAACCTCGATCTTTTCTAACGGCTGGTGTGAATGCAGTGTCCAGGTCAGCTTGGGTCCGTCCACTGAGATCCTCTCCACCACTGGGCTCTGTACCAGCTCGATGGATTTGTTATGTTTGCCTAAATCGTTCTCGGCCTGGAATAGACAAATTGTTATTTTAATTATTCGCTTTATAGCAAAAAAAATGATACGTGATAAAACTATAGTTCGCCCGGGGAGGAGAGCTTTCGCCACAGGAGGTGAAATAGTTCTTGTGTTTCGGTCGGAGAGATGTGGTTGTCAGGTGTACTTGAAAGTATACCAGAGACCGCCCCCTAACCACACCTTTTAAAGCAGAACACAGCAGCGTTTAACACTACTATTATAAGGTAGAAGCAGATTAGGCGGCGGGATTATCTCTAGAGTCAAACCACAAAAGGTTCCACCACATTTAAAAGTCTTTTGCATCCATGAGATTTATAAAAAAATTAGAATTTTTGATTTCATCTGCTTTTCTACTTATGTTTCTGTTCATTCATTCATGGTTTATGTCCTAGAATTATAATGTCCGAGTGGTTTTCCATTTGTCACCTCACTTTGCGCGTAGCCGCGACTTGAGTAGATGGTAACCCATCTACAAAGATCAAGTGAAGCAGTTGGATGGGTGACCGCTTGTGGCTAAATCTCATACGTACTTCCGTGCTTTGGACGGTAAGTTAAGCTGTTGGTTCCGGTTGTTATTATTGGAGACCACTTTTAATAACCTTGCCCGACCTTGGAAACCTTGTGGGCAGTTTGAAAATATCCTCACTGGGCATGCGTGGTGGAGTAAACTCTAGGCCTGCCTCAGTTATGCGAATTGACTCGGGCCTAAAAGTGGGATATGGAAACGGTTATAGACATGCCAGCCGTGGCCGTCTCACCTCGCATGTGAAGGTGCCAAAGTCATTATCAGCAACGGGGGTGACAGTAAGTGTGGAGTTCTGGCCATTGGTGCTCAAGTTGTACCGTGTCGACGAGTCCTCGATGAGAGCGCTATCTTTGTACCAGCGGATGTGGGACCTGCAATCAGAGGTGGAAAATATTAGGACAATCAGCAGTTTGCAGATCGTAACCTGTCTGCAAAGTTAAGTAACGTCGGGCGCGGCCGACAGTTGGATGGGTGACCGATAGTGGTTTCCATGATTTGTAGGGCTTGTTGAGGTGTAGGTGGAGTATGCTCTGGACCTCTCCTAGTTGTGGAAAGAGACCCATCCCCAGAAAAAATATCACGAGAACAGCTACATGTCGGAGACTCTTCCGTAAAGTTCTGTAGAAAGCCAACAATGTGTTAAGTCTATCAATCCGCAGCTACCCAACGTAGTAGACTATGTTCTAAATCTTTCTCATTCTAAGGTGAATCGACCCAAGCTCTGGGAGAATGATGATAATGATGATGATGATGATGATGATAATGCTGATAATGATGATGATGCTGATGATAATAACTTACGCTAAGTGATCCTTAACGAAGCACTCCAAAACAGCTTCCACGTTGACAGCCGAATTGACGATGTTCCTATGGACATGGACACGAGGTTTACCTGAAAAATAGAGCATATAACACTTTAATGATTTCTTCAGTCACATTCCCTATACTAAGATTCCCTGCTTCACTAGTGTGCCACAGAATCAAACAAACACGTTTACCCGAACACCAAACACAGAGCAGGAATCTAAATTGATCGTTTCGACGTCTGCTTGCCCTGGAATCGAACCAGGAACCCGCTGCATATTAAATCGGTATAGTTACCGCTACGCCAGGCGTCTCGTAATAAAAGCAGCATGTTAAAAATAGCATACAGAACAGCACATTATAAATAGCGTGTTAAATATAGCAGCTGGATAGCTTGCTTTTTGGTACAATTGTACTTATAAAAAAATCTTCGATTTATCTATTTCTCGCAGTAAGCCTAAACATTTTCGGGACAAAAATAGTCTATATTAATCCTCGTAAAATCCTCTAGCTAAAATCACGCCCGAATTACGTGTAGCAATTTCTAATATTATCATGTACAGACACACATCCTGAGAGCACAGATGCTTGATACCTCCGGGAACGAAGTTGGAACGCCTCGACGGAATGTTTCTCCTTACATCCTTGAACCCAAAGCAGTGTATATACCGCAACGTTTAAAGTAGTAATGGGTGTTTTTTAGAGGTGGCAGAACTATAATCTCGTCCAGAAAAGTACCACCACCGGCGTAGAAATCCGTCGTAAAGTTGAAACCTGTCCATGGGTCACAGTGACCACTTAACACCAGGTGGTCTGTACACTCGTTTGCTACTCTTCAAACATAAAAAACACCCCTATCCCTATTGGGATCTCAGAGTCAGTAGCATGGCTTCCTATTTCAGTTAAAAGAGTTCCACTTTCGAAGTCACGTACGTTCATTCAACTTACCCATAACAGTGACCTTGAACTCCGCTTGGGTGTTGCCAATGGTGTTGAATGCGTAGCAGTAGTAGTTCCCAGAGTGTTGCCTGTTCACGTTCTTGATGAAGACCGAGTTCATGGAGAACTCGCCGTCCTTCTCTTGCAATCGTTTGTTCTGGGAAGACAGACAAGGATGGATGTAGATGCGAGATGAAGACAATGTGTTTATGAGCAATTACTTAAAAAAATAGATTTTGCTGTTCAAGTAAAGTGCTTTTGGTGATTTTGTGTCTTTGGTGAAATATTAGATAATATTTAAATTTATCAAAGATAGATTGATTGAATTGATAGTTTGTCCGGAGAAGCGCCACTGCCGCCCTCATAATCCGCCGTAAAGATTTTTTTGAATTATTTTAAACCACAATCATAGTAAGTCATTCAC
>DWKL01003301.1:0-11656 GCA_018249415.1 Phareas burnsi
TTTAAAAATTATATTTATGAAATGTAAACATGAAATTATAAACATGAAATTAATAAATAATAATTAAGGTGTATTGCGGTATTTTATAATTTACAGGGAATTATACATATCAATAAATTTGTTACTAACAATAGTCTCGTGCATTCTGGAAGAGACGATACACCTTTATATAATTGGTTATTACTGATATAACATCTTTGCAGACTACGTTTTACATAATAAAATACTTATGTATTATAAATGTTACGTTACTATTTTTGGACATGTGTAATATTGTTTAACTACACTATTAATAGAAGTATAAACAAAATAAGAAGCGTGCGGCGCCCCGCTGCTTTCATAGACCCTAGCCGATCGACAAAGTTAAGCAACGTTGAGCGTGGTCTGCAGTTAGATGGGTGACCGCTGGTGGTTTAATTTCATGCGCCGTTCCGTGCTTCGGTGGCGCGTAAAGCTGTCGGTCTCAGTTGTGGGCGATTTCGAAACGTTCCGAGCGGGTTGGCCACTAACCCGTATCTCCACCAACCCGCATTGGAGCAGCGTGGCAGAGTATGCTCCAAGGCTCCTTCAGTTGCGGGGAGAGACCTTTGCCCAACGGAGGGACATAAAAAGGGTTTAAGTCAAACAAAATAAGTTACCTAGTGTAATGTAGAGTATGAATAAAATGAATACCTATTATTACCAAAAATTCCATATTCCAACTATCAATAGCTGCGTAATTATTTTGTATTCGTTGTTATCGATTTTGAACATAGAATAAAAAATGTTTCTACCAAAATGTGTAGAAGTAGTTCACATTTATTAATTTATTCTGTTAGAATAACTGATTAAATATAAGGCACACTTCAATACGTACTTATCAATACCAATAGAAAGTAACAAGTACAAAAGGAATGATTTTACTTTTTAGTATTCCAATTTTTTTACTATGACATTTTTCTTTATTTAAAATTTAACACGACAAACAGTTGATAAATGAATTCTAAACGTACAAATTTATGTCAACGTTTAAAAATATCTGGATACTTTAGACAAGTGTCATTGTCTTCGTTGGTCATCAAGTCGGATTGCCGGCGAGAGATTACTTTGTTAATTCACAGATTGTTGTAATTAAGCTAAATGTACAATCTCACGCCGAGATAAAACCTACAAGAGTGATAAAAAGGACCTATTTGCACAAGACGTTGGTTGATGATAAAGTAAGATTATTTTTGAATTTTTAATCTATAAACCAACTTAGTACTTAAAGATTAAAGTAATAGGACGATTAAGATAATAATAAATTTATTGTACAGAATATACTTTCTAATTCAGATTTACCCGAAACAGTAAAATCGAAAAAGCAATATAGTAACAATTCCTTAATAACAAGTATTTCGGTATTGGTTCTCTCGCGTTGAAATTAGTTTTTGTCCGTATTTCTTTTCAAATAGCCTATCAGTCAGTTATAAGTGCCATTCATTTGTCGAGTTCAGACTGACCGGACAACAGAAGTCAGTAATTGCACGAATACTATGCTTGAAAATAAGTGGCAATTTTTTTTTTATGTGCAAAGAATAGCTAATTAACGCGTTAGCTTTTGTTTGAGGCCACTATAGTCCAAAGACACACACATATAACCTCAAATAGAACTGAAGCTGCTGCGTTACTACTCCAGTGGATTAAGACGGTCGCTTGGTTGGAAGTGTACACGACATCCGCACCTCTCCAACCAAAACAACAATTACTTCACGGCGGATGGCAAGCGTTTCTACCTTCCCGGACGAACTATAGTTCTACCATCTATTAAACATAGCGGGGCCTGGAGTATATTATCAACTTACGAGATAAGAGACTTAAGTCGGATGCATCTGAATTTATTTTTAAATCCATCTATTGTTCTTACCTCGTTTCCCATGAACAATACCGTAATTACATTTTTATCGTCAAACGATCATAGGCGCCAATTACACTTTAAGAGATTAATTTCCTGTTATAATGCTATCATTATTAAATTAAAATCCTCTCGAAACTATAATAAAACGATTCTATGCAAGTATCTGTAGTTTTTCTGTAATAATTTGAATCCGATCAATAATTCTAGGAATTAGATCTTACAAACATACGTACGTACAAGTTCACGTCATAAATTGATTTGATTTACGCTAAAGATAGGAATAACTAAAATTAGTACACTTTTTCCCCGAATTTGTTAACATTTTTTTTTCTAGTCATATTTCTTAATTCAACATTCAAATTGGGTAACTTCGTAGTGATTCCTAATTTCAGTCTAGAATATTTGAGGAGTTACTATGTAAATTTCGCATGTAAAGTATCGTCTAGGTAATACAGAGTCCTTCGAAACACCTTACACATTCATGAAACAGTTCAAACTTGTAAAGTTCCAAGTTTCTCACCCATTTGTTATAACAGACCCTACGTAGCTCCGTGTATATTTCACCCACCTGAATATCTGTACATTTTGTCATTTGATAATCAAAATTTATAATTCGTAAAAAAATATTATAATTTAAAACTATTAATCAAAGTAAAGACAATTGTCATCTCTATTTATTCAATGGTACCTACGAAGTCAATACATTAGAAAGTCCACACTAGGAAGGCAAAACATTTTCCTCTCTTTTTAGGTAAAGCACCTACTTTTTTAGATAACATAGAAGGACCAAACGAGGATGCAGTTCACATCGTAGTAAGTGGGTTCTGCTGTTCATTGGCATCTATTACCAACCCCGAATAGGATTGAAATCCCATCAGAGGTCGCTTATAGTTACGCTGCTACCTTGAGAATTAAGATGGAACGCTAGTATTCCTCCCTTATACCTTACAATTCAAACCAAAACACAGCAGCGCACTGCTTAAATATAAAGGTGGTGTCTCCAGAGTAGAACCTCAAAGGATTTTACCACCTTCAAAAATATGCATGAGTCTTTGTTGAATGAATACGTCAAAAGTGACAACTTTTGTCATAGTTATTAGAGTCAGAATTAGTAATTAAAGTAAGCACAATTACGTTTACCTATAGTCATTAATCTTCATTGGGAAGTCAGAACTTGCCTCCCTCATTAGGCAAACTACTGACTTTGAAAAATATGCATGAGTCTTTGTTGAATGAATACGTCAAAAGTGACAACTTTCGTCATAGTTTAAGAGTCAGAATCAGTAATTAAAATAAGCACATTTACCTTTACCTATAGTCATTAATCTTCACTGGAAAGTCAGAACTTGCCTTCCTCATTAGGCAAACTACTGACTTTGAGAAATATGCATGAATCTTTGTCGAATCAATACATCAAAAGGAAAAACTTATCAATGGCTCTTAGCAGCGAGTACCCCGTGAGTTCGCTCTGTTCTTCTAATGAGTCAATAAGTGATTCGATCTATATCCAGCTTCCCATTGTTTTCAAGAACCTTGGCGGCGTAATTTTTTATGTTACTTGTATTGTTTTCGTCAACGAGTTTTAGAGTATTTTAGCCTATTTATGATGAGTCATGGTCACTGTAGCAGACTGTCTGACTCTACTATTACGTTGTTTTATGCATATTTTTTTAATAATTAGTGTATGCTGTTTATTTTATTAAGTTAAAATTATTGACGAATAGTCCATAGTTCTTAAAGCCTGGATATAGTCTCAAAAGGTCAGCTATTTTAGTATCTTGCAACACACCCTTCAATTGAGGTAATTGGCAAATTATGTCTTTCGCATGTACCAGTAGAGACCAAACCTGTTTTAATAGTAAAGGCAAGGATGGTTAAGTGCGTTGCAGCATACGATTATGGGATCGAAGTCGAATTGTATCGGTCGAATGGGCTCAATAGTTTAGGTCATTGATTTTTTTTTAATTCAACATTTCTACAGAAAGCTCGATATTGGGGAACAAATGCAACTTTCTCAAATGCTTATATCTTTTTATCATAGCAAAATGTTAGAAATTTTCTTTTGACATTTGCACGTGACACAGGCTTCCTACATTATATAAAAGAATTCCTAACAATTTTTAACAGGGTAAAGGGCGTGTACCTGCCTGTGAACCTTACTAAATAAGGTAATTTCGTTGAAATAGGTAATTAGTTTTGCTCATCAGTAGGGTCAGGGAGGCGCAAAATTACTTTCAAAATCCTCGCCACTAAAGTTTATAGCCCCGCGAGAACTCATTTGAAATGACTAGGTATTTGAAAACTACGCGTTTTATAACGAAATCACCTCGAATTCTCAAGTCACCCGAGTTTTACTCCGAGTAATTATTAAATGGTATAGGCTACATGTAATTTAATAATTTAATTAGAGGCTTTAGTATTTGTAATTTACTCTAACAAAAATACTTAAATTGAAAATGAAATAATTATCGTATAACTTTTTCCCAGCAATTCAACTTGTCCACTGTCCAGTACGTAACTAATAAAGCTTAATGAACCTGGATTCCTTTTACCAGTATCCTGCTCCATCATGCATCCACGCTGTCTGCTGTCAATCAGTTAAGTACTCTGCAGGCTGTCCTAGTTACAGTATCAGATTTACAACCTATAATATTATAACAGTGTCATTGGACTAGCTTAGGGTATCGACTTTCAGTTCGATCAGTTAAGTGAAAGTATAATAAATATTAATTGTACTAATGATATTCCTAAATCCTCAATATCAACTATTTAGTGGATTGCAAACACAATACAATTGATTTAAAAGTTTAGTCTGTTTATATGTTTGTTTGCGAATTTTTTGTATTTCTTGTTTTGAATTAATGCGGTAGAAAGTTTAACATTTTATGGCCGATTAATTGAAATAGGTATTTTTAAAGTTGTTAATTTTAACCAAAATATATAAAACTGAGAGGGAGGGAAACGTACTGAGATACTTTTCTGAATCAGATTCTGGAACATCTCTGCAATTCTCTGCACAAACGATAAGTACGGTATCATAAAAAATATTGTTTTATTAAATATGTAGCAGGAAACATAAGTTATGTTTGATTGGTCGTACCACTACGGTGTTTGGCATCCGTTACTACGCGGATGAAGTTGCGGACTAAATCTAGTTACAATATGCAAATGGAATACAAACAGATATATTTTACTAGGATAGGTTACGTTATGGTTCTATACATGGATCTAAAGTGGGTATAATATTGATAAAGGAATACACACAATACTCTTCATTTATATCTTCTTTTAACTAAACAAACTCAAAAATAAGAAGGAAATCGTATGCAAAGTACAACCATCAACACAATTATAACGTAAATTAAAAATAACCGTTTCATTAAATAGTTCTCCACTACAGTAGATATTATACAACATCCAATATAAATAATTATTTTGCAATACTTTATGACCCAATAACCTTCCAAGGCTAGGCAATACGCCCATTGTGATAAATATAAGTGGCATGCAACCATTAGAGTCGTCTCACAAACCGCATGTCTAAATGGGAACACAAAGAATCCAGTTGGATCTGTAAGGTCAGGGTAAAAGATACTATTGGCATACTATAATTTTTGAACGATATTACGCTAACAGTTTTTATCAAATTTCACAGGGAAAGAACGGTAGCGTATAAAATGGGACTTCCCTAAGATTACATCTGCATGTTATTATGCGTCACGCGTTCAATACTGTAGAATTAATAATGACTGCGTGATTTATTCTCGTAATTTTAAAATCGTTTTTTAATTTAGGATTTTTCCTAGGAAATAATTGATTTTAAATATTTAAGAAATAGTAAATAATAGAAATAAGAGATATTTCTATCAAGTTTAGTCAAGTTTATTTTTAATTATTCTAATAAAAAAAAATCTTTTTATTCTATATATTACTTAAAAACACGAACCGATTCCAATAAAAAAAACTCAAAAATGAGAAAACACTGATGATCAAACAAACAAAATAAAAAACTTACTTCCCGTAAATTCAATTTTTCATCCAAACATCACTTAACTCTACATTTTGTGTACATCATAATTTTAACAAATTAATAGCATAAAGTAAAAAATGTAAATCGATCTTTATACATATTTAAAACTGTTTGTATTTGTATGTCACAACTTATATTATTTTGTGGTACTCGAGATACTTTAACTTAATTCATAAAATATACGTATGTTGTAGTAAAACCCACGGTCTATTATCGATTAGACAAAGACATAATTATTATGTATGACTTAACAACAAGTCGTTTCTGCACGTTTACCACAACCATAAAAAATAAAACAATTGAAACAACTATTCCATAACTACATCGATTGTCACATACACGTGTGAACATCCGTCCAGTTGAAAAAAGTCACACGATACAATTGTAGAGACGGATACACCTGTAGAAAGTATAAGATGTTTAAGGACAACAAAAAATTTAATACGCCTTCTGCTAAATAGTCACTGCTGCATTCCACCGACATAGAGATTGCAGAACAGAGCAGCGTAAAACAAATTTTGGATAAAATTAACATGCATTCAGTTAACTCTACATATTTTAGTAAATTATCAAAAATATTTCACTCACCTCTTCCACCGATCATTTACTTGCAACTTCAAAAAAAGTTTCGTAAAACACATAAAAACTTTATCATGTCTTCTATATTTAATATTTGAGCAACACTTGCGCGGGTCTAAATTCGAATTTATTGGCCCGTAAAATTATTACGCTGCATTCACTAAAGTTATCGATAGTTCAATAATAGATAGAATTTAAATATAATTTAAATATATTTATCGCCTAGCTATTATGAATTGTATTTACGGTATGCCGTTTACGTAAGTTGCCCGAGTAATGAGCTCGGTGGCGGATTTGTAGGGACCCATTATTTTGTAAACAGTTTTAGGTGCACGTTGCTTGAGTGTTTATCATTTTACGCGCGCTAAGCAAGTGTAGAGCGAGTGATGTAGCGTTGTGTGCGAAAGTCGAGCTGAGACTGCCGCGGTGTCTTGCACAGTTTACAGAAGTGGTTAACGAATAAGTTTAATGTTAACGCTATGTTTAACTCGTGTATGTGCTAGTAATTTATTTTGGAGCCAGTCTCAAAGTTTTTCTCCGTTCTTACAGGTTTTTCTTTCGTTTAATGTGCCATTATTGTATCAATATGACTTATCAAAATCTTAGAATTCTAAATGTGACCGTATACTATTATTTACGAGAAAATATATTGTTTCAATAATGCAGTTAACATACGTTTTATTTTATAATATTTATAACATTTCGTAAAGCTTTAATATTGACAAGAAAAATTTTAAACGATTTAATATTACTTAAAATTTTATCAGTATATCACTATATATGTAATACCGCTTTTCTATGGTACTAATTTGTGCTGGAATTTTACTTTTTTCTCGTTATGTATGTGAGCTGGTATTGCAAATCCCAATTCGGTGGTACTTCACGATAGCATGCATAAAACATGTCTACAATAGCTCCCTCTAACCACTATTGAATGCCTTATGTTCCAATCTTTGTTTGTGTTTATTAATTAGGAATTATGTCGGCGGACGAGTCTCTTTTTTATATTGGAAGAGTAGCAAAACGACCGTACGGGCTACGTAATGTTAAGTAGTCACTGCAGCCCATGGACACCTACCATTCTTTTGTTAAGTCTACCATTCCTATAAGATTGTCAAAAGAACTATAATAAACCATATATTTATATTCTTTTTCGTGGGACACTTCATACTATTTGTCGTTTTAATAACTACATTTGCTCTGGGTATCAAATTATATCAATGTCCGACATTGACAACGACTAGTTATCTCTAATGAAGCAAGGTCTAGTCTAGCAAGCTAATGAATGTAGCACAAAGATCTGTCTAGTTGGTATCGGTGTCCTTGATTAGAAGTGAACCTGTAAACGAGAAAGGAATTGCTTATTTCTATCACATGACCGAATTAGGCCAATTTGTTTCATATCACATTAACCTTCGACTAATTTTGTAAAGTTTTTTCCTGTTTGTACCTTTTACTTATAATGTAATGTTAAATATTCATCATTAGCCCTTTAATTTCTTACTGCGGGGCACGGGTCTCCTCTCAGAACGTGAAGCGTTCGGCTACAGTCCACAACAGTGGCCAAGTTGTTTTTATGTTTGAAGAGTAGCGAATGAGTGTGGAGGCCACTTAATGTTAGGTTGGACTCAACCTGGATTGAAGTCCCACCTAAGGTCTTACGCAGATGCCGTTACTACTCCTGAGGACTGAGATGGTCGCCACGTTATAAGCGTACTCAACAACCACCCATCTGCAATCGAAACATAAAAATTGCTTTACGGTGGATTATGTGACCGACGGTGGCTCCTCCCCGGACGAACGATAGTTCTACCACTAATTAAAAATATACCAAGTGCGGATTAGTAGACTTCACATACCTTCGATAAATTTACAAAGAACTCTCAAACATGCAGCTTTCCTCACGATGTCTTCCTTAACCGTTAAAGCAAGTCATAAGTAATTTGTAATACACACATAACTTCTAAAAATCAGCGGTTCATGCGGGTTTCAAATCCGAACGATACTTAAGGAAGCGGCCTTAAATTTGAACCCCTTCAAAGTTTTCAAAGAACAATACAAGTTCCAGGAAATAACTTCAAATGTTTACCTTTTCTTATATTTTCGCAGCGACTCTGGTAATGAGGAAAAGTTTGTCTTGAATTTCTGCGTGAAATTATGAAAAAATATAATTATAATAAGGTCTATCTAATGGACTGAATTAACAAACCAAGATGTATAAATACACAATTATAAACGTTGTAACTATATTATTAGATTTCCGCCCGCGGCATTGCTCGCATAGACAATACGTTTTATCAATTGAATTTCGAATTTATATGTTTTTACGTCAATTGTTTATGTATCAACTAATTCTACAAACTGTTTATTTCTTTACGCGAACAAAGTTGCAGACTGGGAGTTAGAATTTGATAAAAAACTTTGTATATCACATTGTTGGTTGTACCTACAGCTAAGCGTTTCTCTCAACGTTAAATATTTTTTACATGGAGTGCAAACAATATGATATCCTAGATGTACTAATTTAGTTATTCTATATTTCGTTATTCTTTCTTCAGCGTTCTCTTCTCTGCGACTCTTCTCTTCAATGTGATCGTCGCTGGAAACTTGAGTTTGATATAATGAGTGTGGAATATGTTATTTCTATTATTATACTATGTCTACTCAGCTACGTCATACTGCAACGCTTAGATTATATATGTCAAATCTACAAGATTTTAAGATCATTCTTGTCTTATCGGACCGTTTGCCAATATTGAGTTCTTTAAAAATTCTTGCCATTACTTATTAGACCAAAAACTGATCATCTATTAAGGAAATTATGCTATTGGACACCACTTGTATCAAAACATTTGTGTCAAAGTTTATTTCCTTTAGATAATGTATGTCTTACAACGCTTTTTCAAGCGACTGTTTTGCGGTTGCCGGGTACACTTACAGCGAGGTGATCATCTTAGTCCTCAGAAGTAGTTACGTATTTATATACGATCTCAAACTAATACGTTGGATGTGGGCCGGGCTGCAATGATCACTTAAAATCAGTTGGCCTGCACGCTCGTCCACTACTATTCTCACATAAAAAAGCTAAATTCTGTTACACAACACATTCATCAAAAAATCATTGGGATTATAGTTTATTTCCCTCAGATAATATATATACTTAAAGTTTTCTCTACGACTTTTTGATTGAAGTAAACCATATTGAGATAAAGCCTAGTTTCCCGAAGCTAAAGTGTGTCTTCAATCATCAGACTCATTGTATACGTGGTTCAACATTCTATGTAGATTTTTTCATTCCGTGTGATATTTTCAATACATTATTTTTAATGCTTTCCTAGAAACTTAGCACATCGTAGAATTCATAGAACAGTAAAATTACTTTGAAAAGTTCGCGTAGTTTAAATAATGGATCACATAATTTGGCGCTATCTCAGAGGACTCCAGGACTTGGCGAATGGTATCGTGCAGTACTGAACGTATCGAACAGCATTGTTATTAATAACACGGCGACATTTAAATGTAATATGTATATAATGACGACATATACATTTTAATTGAATTAAAAAAAACTGAAATACATGTTAAAAATTACAATAAAATTATTTATTTCCAATACAAACTTTACTATCGCTTTTCCCCCTTTAGTATTCACAGTAATCAACACACTGTCCATAAATGTCTATAATTCGCTTTTATACAAAATATCTATATAGATATGTTATACAAAATATCTATATAGATATGTTTTACCTATTTATGTTTCTCATATAATTTATAGTAACAAAATATAAAGGTCCTATAATAGTCCAAATTAATGTAAAAGCAATGAAAATCAAATCTTATTAGAAAAAACGTAACACGTGATAGCAGCGTCCCAACTATAGGTTGTTATATTTTACGAATTATATTTCAAATAAAGATGTAGTTGGTTCATACGATTTAGCACCGCACCCACTGTATATGCATTTCCAACTTCATGATCATAATAATGTAATTATCAGAGCGTAGATCAGAAAACCTGTAACTGCATTTCAAAGAACAACCTGAACAGCTGAAAGTATAAATACAATATTCAGAGCTCAATAACGAATCTACTCGTAGAACCGCCGCTAGAGTGAAAACACAAGCCCAAGGTGATCTCAATTATTTCGCGGACACGATGAAAGAACGAAGACGAAGCTAGAAGCGTTGTCTGACCAACAACGAGTAACGAGTAGTCAGTTCTGCAAATGAAGTTACAAAATATAATGCAGTACCATAAGTACTAAATTCCTTAATTAATTAAAACATTCCTTAATTCTTTCTTAAGTACACAATTGTTTTTTTTATCAATCACATTTTGAAAAAAACTTTGTTTTATTGTGTGTGTATTTAGAAGACAAATACTTTTGTTTGTAATCTTTTATAATAAGTTTCTACTACTTCCACCATAGACAATAATTTCAATTAATATCTTCTCGTCACGGAGTCATCATAAAACATCTTCGTTAGTAGCCTCGACACTTTAGTTTTTCTGCATTAATGAGTTTATTTATTAGTTCTTTTCAAAATAGGTCCTGATAGGTCATAGAACTTACTACAAAATCTTTTGCATAGTATAGTCTTGAGGTCATCGCTAAACATATCTGCAGCAGTTTATTAAAAGCATAATACAACAACGACCATTCTCCTATTGTAAGAATTAAATTATTTGTTTTTGTTTTTTAAAGATATCATAAATATCCAATCGCGGAACCATTCACAGTGGAACAAGTCATTAGTACTTTGTTTGTAATGAAAGCCGTCTGTAGAATTTAGAACAAGGGTCTTTAAGACGTTAAGACTTTTCACAACTAAGTGCCATATTACCGACAAGAATCATAGAAGTATCATAGATATTGGCTTCACCGCAAGTAATATTCATTCTATATTGCTAAATGTACATATTCTCGCCACATAGTATAACACAGCAGTGATAATAAAGTAGTATGACGTCGTAAACTGCAATTTTGAGTATTTATTTATACTCTTTATTGCAAACAATTACAAAGGGCGGACTTAATGTCATGTGGCATTTTCTGTCCGTCACCCCTGGGTGACGATGAAAATATGCAGTAGGCACAACATTACGTAATCTACGGTTAGGCTAAATTAAATACAAATAGATACATAATATACACACACACACACAC
>DWKL01003302.1:0-11655 GCA_018249415.1 Phareas burnsi
GGAAACCGGACTATTTTACACCACACGCCAATAAAATTCAGTCAATTTGATAACGCAGAAAGAAACATGTTGTTTCGTAAATATTATTCTCGACATACTTCTAATTCCAAAAATCTTACTTGTTTGAGTTTATCTATCGATACCCATCGTTACAAAGAGCTGACTGCAGTGAATATTTGACTCATGGTTTTGTAATAAAATTCTTGGTGAGTTCTAACATTTGACAATTAATACGTTCAAATTAACAATTAAGCATAGCCGTAAGGCCTGCTATAAAATCTCAGATTACCTGAAAGACTAAACAACCTGAGACTGAATAACAATAATAACTAAAGGTAGTGTAACGTATCATCCCAACCAAGAACTAGATTTTTATGAATTTTATTACGTAACAAATAACATGACATTAATAAAAAGAAACATTTGCTATGATAATGAGAAAATACAAACAAGAATGACGAGTTCTTTGGCGAAACTTATCAACTGAAATAGTCTTCGATAAAAGATTTCGAAAAAATATTGTAATTAACCAATTTGTTCCTGCCCACGTGAATCTACACAAGATAAATACATTTCATTTCAATTCATCAAAAAGGACTACTGTAACTTTTATTTCTAAAAATAATGAAATATGCAATTTGATGTGATTGAACCGATTTAAATAACATGCAACTTTCTAAGTATAAACATCGCTTGCCGCTTGTCACACCGACGAAGCACTATCAGTATTTTCTAATATAAATTCATACATTTTTTTTCAAGTATTTAAACTTTTCGTGAAGCGCGCGTAGCTCCGCGACTTGTGTAGAACGTAACCGATCTACAAAGTTAAGGAAGGTCGGGCGCGGTCGGCCCTGGAATGCGTGATAGTTAATGACAAAATTTCATACACGTTTCCGTTATAGACCAACTCTTCGTGGTTCAACTCCGGAAACACTACCGACACCTTAATTTTTTTTTACGTTTAAAAAGTAGCATATAAGCGTGCTGGCCCCCTGATGTTAAGTGGTCACTGTAGCCCATGAACATCCACATTTAACCGCAAACAAAAATAAAGTTCTATCTGAGTACGTACGCAGATGCGATACTGCTGAGGACTAAGATGGTCTCCAACCGAAACCCAAAAACTTCACTTCACGGTGGATTATGAGGGCGACGGTGGTACTTCCCCGGACGAACAGCAATGTTATTAAAATGTACACATGAATATACACATTTTCTAAACCACTGTTGTGAATATGCGCTCCGTACGCCGACAAAACGAACAAATATTGCTACACAAGATCTCAAATTATATTGTAATTGTAAATTAAAATAATTGTGCAATAGATAATCCCATTTCATTTCATTTTAATTCACAAAGAACTCGCCGCGGTTCGGCCAGAGCGCTGCTAGAGCGTAATTGAATACAAAATACTGTTAACATTTTACTACAAGCGCTTAAAATTGTCGCGTTTAAAATTTTGAACCACTCACCTTCAGACTGCATTGCAACATAAAACAATGGTATCCTATGAATGAAGCACATTGGTTACGTATTTCAAGACTTACACACCTCATGTTAACTTGTCGTTGTTCTGTTCTGTTGTCGTTGTGGTCCACATTTTTATCCATATCTAAATGCCTTATACTTAAAGCTTTTCACGTATAATAAATAATATCATTGTCCTGATACTTCTACACTCTGGCCACATGTGTCCTCTCAGAATGAGAACGGTCACGTCATGCGTCTCAAAATGTGTGAAGTTCCACACTGACTAAATGTGGAACTTTACCCATCTTTGAAAACTTTATGAAGAAATGTGAGGCATGTAGGCTTCTTTGAAATGTTATCTACATCAATGCACGTAATAATAATTTGTAACAATTATGCATATAATTTTGAATAACATCAATCGAATCATATCAATAAAATATATATCTAATCAGAAGGCCGTAACCTGATACTTCAAGCAGAAGCTTCTATGTACAATGATTTATAAAATCGATAATTTAGATGATGCAAGTTTCGCAATATCTGTCGGATACAGACAGATTGCATTATAACTCAGGCTTCCTAGAAATATTACTTAATTGCAAAGCAGCCCTTAAAATAGCTTCCTTCCTCTTCGACTGATAAATTAATTTATGATATTCCTTTGTAATTTCTTAGGAATAAAATCCTTCGCATCGTTATCGGTGTAACGTTCGATTCACCTATGTAGATAAGTAAAGTTACTTATCTATCACTGGAACAAACCAGCTTTATATTTTGATACGATGGATGTGATGGCAGTACACATCGATAAAAAGGGTCCACGATCTTCGGCAATAATACACGGTGACAGCGCATCTCATTTGCATCACTTTAACGTTGAAGGAAAACATCGTCAGGAAACCAACACATCTGACAGTTCTCTATAAAGTTCTAGAAGCTGTGTGAAATCTACCAAACCTCAAAAGGCTAGCGTGACGGACTATGGTATTTCCCCTCGCATTCTGACAGGAGACCCGTGCCCAGAAGTGGGACATCAATGGGTCGATGATGATGATGATGATGAATGCATCCCGTGACCTCAGGCTCTTGTCTCCACTCCACGTCTTGATTCACATGAATAAATGAGTACACTGATCAGTAATAAAATTCCGTACATAGAAGAGTTACATTCCAGGTACGCGGACACGGCCTGCACGATACCGCTGGTCTTCGTGCTGAGCACGGGCTCGGATCCCTTCGGCGCGTTCCAAAAGTTCGCCACGGAAATGGGCATGCGCGACCGCGTCCACTCCATATCACTAGGCCAAGGCCAAGGGCCCGTCGCCGAGAAGATGATCAATAATGCGAAGCCGAAGGGAGACTGGGTCTTCTTGCAGGTACCGCAACAATGTTGATGCCCACACGCATTTTGTCGACGAACTGCAACGATTGCACCGCAACGTTCCTTTCTAAAGGATGTGAACGCAAAACGCATTTGTATATAAGGCTTCCATATCTTACATCTTATGAACATCGTTGCCCCTAGTAACTCCAACGATAATTTAGGGCCCGTCGATACAAATGAGATATTTGTCATAACTGCTGTTGTTTTGTGGTCAGAACTGCCATCTGGCGGCATCGTGGATGCTCAGCTTGGAGCTGATCGTGGCGAACCTGAACGCGGAGCAGGGCGCGCCCCACCCCGACTTCCGCTTGTACCTCAGCTCCATGCCCACGCCGAAGTTCCCTGTGTCGGTGCTGCAGAACTCAGTGAAGGTCACCAACGAGCCACCGAAGGGACTCAAGGCGAACGTCAAGCGAGCGTTCATTGAAATGGAGGAAGATTTCTACGAGAACCACGGTATCGCAATTTTACTATCCGCACAGATTTTAAACAACATTTATGATATCGGGTGTCACTTTGGTCGGTATCACAAACCGAGTCAATTTGTTTAGTTATTATAGTTTTTTAGTTAACCTAATACCTTAGTTTGGTATGTAATAATTTACTGAGTACGATGCATATAAAGTATATAACCAAACAGACTCCTAATTAGTAATATATTTACGGATACGCATACGGATCTCTACGAGACGCCGCTCACTTTATCTCAGCTAAACCAAAACTTTTGTACTGAACTTAACTTTATAAACTGAATATACGACGAGTATAATGCGATTTCTAGAACATCCCTCCATCTATTGATTATTATTTATTATATTTTGCAGTGATAGCCTAGTGGTTAAGATTATGGCTTCTCACGCTGATTTATCGAAGTTGTCTCCGTATTAAAAGTTAATTATCATTTGCTTTAACGGTGAAGGAAAACATCGTGAGGAAACTATCACATGAGACAATTCTTCGTAAAGTTCTCGAAGGTGTGTGAAGTTTACCAATAGGCACTTGGCCAGCATGGTGGACTATGGCCTGAGCCTTCTCATTCTGACTGGAGATCGTGCCCAGCAGTGGGACATTAACAGGTTGTTGACGATTATGATATTATATTTCACATAAACAATATCACAATGTATTATTTGTAGACTAAAAGGGTTCGACAGTAACAGACAGTTAATAAGACGACATAAAGGGTTGTTTACGGGAGCGAAGACTAAAGTAACAATGCCTTTTTTCGCTGCAAGAATATAGATAAAGTAGAATTGACAACTTAACTTAAGAGCTAAGGCAGAGCACCAGCGGGTAGGTGTCAGTGCGATGGACGGGTGGGTTTAATATGTTCGCACATAATACCTTTGTGCGCCTTTGTGACGCATAATGGGCCACTATGCACTGCGGATTAGGTTACATCCCGTTCAACTCACATTTATATGAATCTGCTGGGGTTCATAAACTGTGCCATCACCATCCCCACACATTCTTCATTACTGTCCCACAGCTGAGCGAGAGTTTCTCCTCAGAATTATAACAACTTAAGCTGCCACGCTGCCCGATCCCACATTGTTAGACTTGACCTGTGACATAACTTTTGGTGATCCGCGTGGCACGAGTAACGATACCGGTCTGATATACAGATGGTTACGGGTTCGATTCCCGCCCGAGTAGACATCTTAATGATGAATTGATATTTCTGTTCTGGGTGTGGGTGTTGTACACTCGTCTTTATATGTGTTCATGGCGCTTATGACACATGAAATCCTAATGTAACACTGACTGTAAAAAGCGGTAAAAAGCCTTTATCAACTATGGGAACAAAATAATTCGTAAGCATGTGGATTTCATAACTATTTTTTCCCCTTAAAGCAAGTGATAAATTAATTTATAAGTTACAATTATGTACTTCGAATATCAGACGAGTGTATACAAGCTCGCATAGGCGAATTGAAGTCCGACCGTGCAGTGGGGGAAGCTGGAGTTAATATCATAAGTGTATTTATAATCTTCATCAAATCATTACCGTCCCACTACTGGGCACGGGTGTCTTCTCAAGATGAAAGGAGGTGGGTCAGAGTCCACCACGCTGACCAATTGCGGATTGGTAGACTTTGCATACATTTGAGAACTTTATGGAGAACTCTCAGGCATGTTCCTCAGGCAAATGTCTCATTACTACGCTATCGCTAATAAGAAACCTTAGACTTATAAAAACAAAGGGCGAACTTAACTTTAAATATAAATTCTCCGCTGTGTAGAATATGTAATGAATACAACCGAGCGCGTGCATCAATTGTACACATTGATATCTTCCATGATTAGTGTCTTTCGTTTAAAAATAAACTTACAACTCATTTACTTACTTTTTAAATTGAAGTTGCTCTTTTAACATTTTGTAATTTTTAGGCTAAAATCGTAGCAAATACTATTTAACATCCTATTATATTATTTTTACAATAAGCAATAACATGTCTTTGTATAATTACGAGAATGCTGTACATACTTATAATTGGCATGTATATAGGGTACATTATTACTATAGTATTTATTGTGTTGTAAATGTTATGTATACTATGCTGTTCGTATGTCTAAATAAATTAATAAATAAATACATGATCTAGCGCAGCATGGAAATTACTAAAAATCATAGCATGATATTATCTACGTTTGCGGTTTATGAAAGATCGATGTTACGAGATGGGGCGAGGTAATCGGATGATTTATTATCCCGGAGTATGAAAATTATGAAGGCTATTGAAAAATATAGCCATTTTGCAATAATATCGGCTTAATGGTTATGGACAGAAGAGTATGCAGACGACACGGCAGTAATACTTTTTGATTGTGTTACGGGTACTCACGATATACGGTTTAATTAACGATATTTCGACCCAGTTGCATGGATCGTGGTCGCGGCGAAACCGCGGTAGCGGGGAGAAACTATTGACAGGCACTAGTAGTAGATTAGTCTATCTTTCCTACGTCTAGTTCGTTTCCTTTTTGTTTACCATATCACGACACACCACACTTACTGTATCTTTACGCACCGAACTTTAAACTATTTGCGGTTTACATAAACTAACCACTTTGTTCCACGTTTGCGTTAACTTAACCATGGGTAACATAACAACACCTTTCCCCTCGAAACACAACTGTTTCACGGTGGATTAAGGCTTCATTTTAAGTCGTCCGCCATGTACCAAGAAGTACCACGCTTTGGAAAGAAAGCATTTATTTATAAAAAAAAAATCCGTGATACTATATACATTCAAGTTGCAAATAGTTAAAAAGCAGAAATAGATTAAAGGTGGTAAAGCTTTAAAGGTGATACCATTCCTGATTTAAATCCAGAAGCACCATAACCGCATTTAGTTCTGTTTTTTAACAGCAGTGTTAAACGCTGCTGTTAAAAAGCAGAATTTGAAGCTCCGGTTTGAAGAATGTGGTAAGGGAGAGATGCTTAGACCAAGTGTTCCAACTTAGTCTTCAGTGGTGTGTGGTGACCTCAAATTGGACTTCAAACTTGTTTAGGATTGATTACAGATGTCCATGGCCGGCAGTGTACACTTCCTATAACGCGGCTACATAGCCGTTTGCCAGTATCTATGCTACCAAAAAAGTATTTTTCACACACATAGTAGGTAGCCACTACGCGGAAATATATGGACAATAAACTTTGGTCGGTACGTTAACAGGAATTGTCTTATCAATAACGAATTTCCTTTTGTATAATTATATATAATATCGACACTAAATAATAAATCAATGTTACCCGTTCCACCACCTCTGAGTGTTAGGGCTATATTGAAAAGGCTCCAACATTCCAACACAATCCTCCTACCGTCATCCTAATACCTGTAAATAATTGATTATAATAGGATCTCAATAACAAAAAAATCATGGTAAAGTATTCTTTATGTACCTTATATAAATTTACATTAATAAATAATATATTTATTAATAATATATGTATATGATAAGATTAAGTAGTGATAGCGTAGTGGTTAAGATTCCCCTCAAACTCGGGATCCGAGGTTCGAATCCCGCACGCATCTATGAATTTTCGAAGTTACGTGCGTATTAGAAATTAATTATCACTTGCTTTAATGGCGAAGGAGAACATCGTGGGACAACCTACGCATCTGAGAGCTCTTTGCAAAGTTCTTGAAGATGTGTGAAGTCTACCAATCCGCACTTGGCCAGCGTGGTAGACTATGGCCTAACCCTTCTCATTCTGAAAGGATTCCCATGCCCAGCAGTGGGACATTTATGGATTGATGATGAATAAAGGTAAATATACTGATATAAGCATTCCCTAACCATAAGCATAAGCTAACGTTAAACCAGTCAGAATGACATCGAAAGCAGTAAAAATAAACACTAAACATTCAAATAAATTAATAGGTTACGTAATATAAAAATGTAAAAGAAAGAAACATATTGAATGAATGAATACATGAATGAATGTATATACACAGAAAAGAATCACATTATAACGCATTTTAAAATATATTCTTATTCTTTAAACATTTCTAAAAACCTGCTTTTAAGGACAAAGCATGATTACTAATGACTAATCACTTAACAATTAGGCGATCCATTCACAGTGTATGATGTGAAGGGCGCTTACCGTCATTACGCTCTGTAAATAGTGTCCGCCGTTGACTCACAAAATAAATGAATTACCGCCAACTAATCTCCCTATTCATCTCGCCAGGGGTCGTTAGTTAAAATCAGTTAGTTATTAAGGATGGTTTGACACCGGAGGCAACACCGACACAGCTACATATTTCTTGCGTGTGTATGTGTGTGTGCTTAGAAACGCAGTGGGAAGGGTGTGGTACGGGAGAAACATATAAGGCGTTCCGACTTAGTTCTCAGGGGTAACAACGCATCTGTTGTCTACCTCAAGTAGGACTTCGGTACTGTTTGGGGTCGACTACAGAGAACCCTTGGCACCAGACCAATTATCATAAATTGGACTGCACGCTCGTCTGCTTCTTCCATGCTAGATTGGTGGTAGAACTGCAGTTCGTACGGGAAAGTACCACCGCCGCCCTTATAATCCGCCGTGAAGCAGTTTTTGTGTTTCGATTGGAGCGGTACAATTGCCGGACACACTTTCAGCGAGGTGACCATCTTACCCTTCAGGAGTAGTGACACATCTATATACGACATCAGTCGTGTTAAACGAGGTAGAGCTTCAGTTTTGCTTTAGATTAGATGTTGGTGTCCATGGGCTGCAGTGACCACTTAACATCCGGTGACCACCACACTCGTTTGTTACTCTTCAAAGTTAAAAAAAATACTATAGGGAACATGATGATCGAATAAAAGTATCAGGTAGAAAAGTTTAAAATAACCAGAGTATTGATTATGAATAATAAAACCAAAATATATATATTATAACAATGATATTAAGCAACTTCTACTTTCATCTTACTGACTTTGATTATATACCTGACTAGATGGAGCGTCGCACGTAAAAATCGTAAAAAAAAATCCGTCAACTGCTGACAGCTATTTTCACCACACATCACATTATAATCAAAACGTGCTTATTATGAAATATCTAACGTGAAAAACGAATCTATTTTTAAATTTGTCGTTAAAAAATCTGAAAAATCAATTTAAAATGCAATGCAATTGATTTACACAATTACGTCAAGCCTACTGTTTTGGACTGTTGCTTTAACGTCAACACGGCCACGCGGCATCTAGTTAGATGCATAATCAATGCTTGCTTCTTCATTTCGTATGCTTATAAAAAGTTACACGACAATATTAATTAGCGAAATTTTAAATTTGAGTTGTATATAATTTAGATCACGCATAATGAATAAACATTATCTTGAAATTTATTTAACAAGGATCATAACAAAAATAATACGAGAATTAGACCCACACCATTCTACATATTTACCGTAGCGTGAAGACGCATATATTAATCAGGAGTAGAAAATATCTCCTCTTTAGCGAACTTAAATAACGCTTTCTACATCTATAGACTCATAACAAAATTCGGTGTTTTGTGGGTGTCATGGACATACAAAGACGAGTACACAAACACCTAGATCAAACAAACTGCTCCACGATGGATTGTGAGGAGGACGGCGGTACCTCCCCGGTCGGATTATAGTTGTACCTCTTATTCGATGGCATATAACAGCGATCTAATCATAATTATAATTTAAAGTTGCTATGTTCGGGTTTGGTGTTACCAATTAATATTATGACCCGTTTCAACTTAATCGTCAGGAAGAGCAAGTCAACTGTGGTTTGATCGGTAGTAGGGCTATAGTTCGTCCGGGGAAGTACTACCGCCGCCCTCACAATCCGCCGTGAAGCAATTCTTGTATTTCAATTGAAGAGCTATAGTTGTCTAGCACACACCCAGGTGACTATCTTAGTCCTCAGAAGTAACGCATCTACATACAAACTCTGATGGGGCTTCAGTCCTATTTGAAATTTGATGTCGGTGTTCATAGACTGCAGTGAGCACTAAAGATCAGATCTCCTGCACGCTCGTTACCTAAACTGTGATCGATATTATTTGGAACTTTTGTTTTTGAGTTGATACTCTGGTTATTTTAAACTGTTAATAACAGATGTCCACAGGTGGTAGTGACGTAACATCAGGTGGCTGTCATGCTCGTTTATTTCCTTTACGTATATATAAACAAAAACCTTTCTGTCTATATTAAACCAGTCTATCAATACGCACTTGGCCAGCCATGTACTATGGCCTAACCCTTTTCATACTGAGAGGAAACCCGTGCCCAGCTGTGGGACATTAATGGGTTGATGATGATCTAAAACCCTTTACCTGTACAAAAAGGGGGATTATGAAAGGATGCGTTCAAGGTTAAAATTACTAACGGAAACTCATTTAATAAAAATACTGGCAATAAACAACATCGGGGCAGAAAAAAGGAAAAGTAAGGTGCGCGATGAGTCAGCTGAATGCATTCTAAAAGAGGTTGCGGTGCATTTTATCACAATGAGTCACGCCTTTGACATTCGACCTCTAAGCAATCTTATCTAACTTGTTAGATCTGCGGAGATTTTCTGAGATACCATACAAAATGTCCCACTACAGGGTACAGGTCTCCTCCCAGAATGAGAAGGGTTAGGTCACAGTCTCCCACGCAGGCCAAGTGTGGAAGGATAGAGAAGTTCTCAAAGGTATGTGAAGTCAATTAATCCGCACTTGGCCAACGTGGTAGACTAAACCTTCTCATTCTAAACGGATACTCGTACCCAGTAGGGGGGGATTAATATGGATGATCATGATGATACAATTCAAACAAACGATAATTAAGTAAACAAGAAATCTAAAACACGTGTTACTGGGATTTCTGTAATAAAATATGACGTCACACGAACGATAATTAAGAAAATACGAAATCCTCTCGATTTTTATAATAACGTCTTACGTCATTCATTCAGTTTGTATGTCTTCTTTAGATGTTTCGAAGATTCCGCACGGGGTTTCCAAGAATCGTAATAATGACGCGCGATCTGTTGTGTAATATTTAAAACTAATTTCCAGTAGTTAAGGCGTGAAAATGTATTCTTGCAATATTATATGACGATGCAACCACCCGGTTAGTGCACGCATCAGGTGTTCAGGATTCGGGGAAGGAATGTTTCATAATAACAAACGAGATAGCTCATAGACATCGCGCAGCGTGCTTGGTTTATGATTTTTTGTGCATGCACCTCAGAGATTTCGGGATAAATATAGATTACGTCACTCCTGCCGAAATGGTCGCTTGAGAATCCTGTCAAAATTGTTCAGCCTGTCCCGTCAAAATATTTTCAGCCTATTCTATCAATATATGTTCAGCCTGTTCTGTCAAAACAGGTTCAGCCTGTTTTGTCAAAGTATGTTTGATCTGTCCTGTTAAAATATGTTCAGCTTGTCCTGTCAAAACAGGTTCAGTCTGTCCTGTCAATATAGGTTCAGCCTGTCTTGTTAAAATAAAATTATAATAAAATGAACTAAAGATAATACTGGTAATTCCCGTAGTAAAATATAATCAGAAATTTCTAAGTCTAAAAGGGGTTTTTAACTTCATTTTGATTATGAATCCGGATTACAATTAGCACAGATAAAAACATAGCTCATAAGAAAACATGGTGAATGCCGCATGCGTCATAGAGGACAGCATTTACTCAGATTCTGAGAAGCGAGTGTGAATAACGGATTATATGTCATTATTTGGTAACACTTTGCAGCTCTGATTGGCCATGAACACTGAGTACTAGTATCGAACTTATTCATAGAGTTTTAAATGTATCTGTGACTGACTTAGATAACGTAATGAATTATTTCTAAGGCTATTTAAATGCTAATAAAATTTGATACAAATTACCTTAATCTCGAAAGTAATTATTAATAATTTGGTTCCTTTGTTATTATGCTGGTAGAACTAGTAGTGGTGGTGGTTCGTAAGGGAAGGTACCCTCGCTGCGTTCATAATCCGTGATGACGCAATACTTGCAATTCTGTTCGAGAGGTAGAGTATATAGTATTGTTGTCAAGTACAATTACAGAGAGGCGATCTTAGTTCTCGGGAGTAGTGTCGCATCTACGTACGACGTCAGATAGGGCTGTAGTGTGAACTTAAGATCAGGTGGTCTGAATGCTCATTTGCTATTCTGCTCACATAAAAAACCTGCTCACATATAAATACCTGCATTTTTGTAAACTTTATACTAAACTATAGGTTTTTTTTTATGTTTGTAAAGTAGCAAACGAGCATGCAGGCCACCTGATGTTAAGTGGTCACTGCAGCCCATGGAC
>DWKL01003303.1:0-11655 GCA_018249415.1 Phareas burnsi
GATTCAAGCGCTGGGAAGCGAAATATCTAGATACAGAATTTATACTTGACCTAGGCCCTAACACTTAGAGTGTCTGTATGCTTGTTTGCGTGCGTTATTGTAAATATGTGTAGGTATGGGTGTAAGTTGTAACATACATTTTATTTTATTTACTCAAACCAAGTAGAAAAATAGACCACTAAAAGAAATAAACCCGCTTTAATATAAAAACGATACAATTTCGAAAGAATGGACTTTCGCTCACAGAGAGCTCTTTCATAAATCAAGCTCATAATAGTTACTTAGTCAATACTCTTCCGTCGTCGATAATTTTAATAAACTGCTTTGCATGAATCTGCATGCAATCGGATACACAAAGGGAGATTGAAAAATTTATCGTACCGTTTAATATATTCCAAAATAACAAGATTTATGCACATAATTTGAACGCTTAAAATCTCCTTTGTTAGATCACCCTGCGCTTCGAACCCGGAAACCTAAATTTGAGTTAATTCAGATTCTCAGTCAGCGTTCTCAACGTTACTTATCATTAGTACTAAAATAAAAATGCTACTCTTCGAACATAAAAAAGAATTCCTTTGTAACGCCATCTACCGCCATCTCATAGAATAAATGGTGAAATTAATCCATTATCAGTTTGATATGAAACTCAACATATAGCGTTAACATAGTTGTTATAGTATACCTGAAAATGCTATTTGCTTGATGACCAGACGAACATGGCCAGTTATAGATAATTAATCCATTTATACTCCTGAAAATATATATTAATTTACCTCAGTCGGTTTCCATTTTACTAGCACGCTTATTAATTCGGCCTTTCTTTATAGCATGCAAGTAGGAAACGATTATGCCATCCACCTGGTGGTATATGAGCACTGCGCATCATGGACATGTATATATTTACTTATTAAATTACACCAATAATCTGACTGTCATTATCAAATAACATACAGTAATGAAAAAGGTAATTAATGACCTCAATTATATGTTACTGTCATACGGCATACATGGGCGGGCGGTGGTGTCTCTAGTATCAAACCACGAAGTTTGTAGCAATTGGCTCCATTTTTCCTTGATATCAATAACCAACGCACTCATAATAACGTTAATCGTATAGGTATCATTAGCATGTCTCCTTTTTGTGTTAAATATACAATGTAAGACAAGCCGAATAAAAACATTGACACCACTGGCTAGTTGGTGGAATATTTAGACAGAAAATGTATAAAAAACATTTTAAAATTTAACATTATGCCAATTCATAAAAGAATTACACGAGTGGGTAGTTAGTGGGAGTAAAACTATATTTATACTATAAATGAATTTTTGAATTACCCACATCTTGTTTAAATTTAAATATATTGTGACAGACAAAACTGGTGCTAAAATAATGGTAGCCTGATATTTAAAATTAATTATTATTCAGAATTTATATTAACATGGGGTATTGTTACTCAATAAATGGTTATTGAATATGATATTGACATTAAATTACATTGACATTAATAATTTTACATAAATCAGAACACTGTTGACATTATTGCACACCGTTGTTGCGGTTGAATTTGTCTTATAATATTGTGTACCCTTAATACATTCTATCAATAAATAATTTTCATTTAATTTCATTTCAAAAGATCAACCAATGAGAGCCCGTTACGTCATTGGTGATGCAACATCGTTAATTGCAGCTGTAGTCACGAGAACAGCTGTAAAGCGGACTATCTCTTTTTGGCTAGAAGACTCGGTACACCATACGTGTCATATTAATTTGTATCGTTTTGTACTAGTTCGCTACTATTCTCAATTTATATGAATACATTCTCCATATCAACAAAAATCTTCATTATTGTTATACCAAAATATTTGTATAACTAAAAAGTCTTGATTTCTAATAATACAATAATGAAGTTAGTAAAACTTTTTGCCAAGCATGAGCGACGTGGCAACGACGTCGCATTCATTCGATCCAAAGCTCTAGAACCGTCGAAAATGAATTAACATTTCAATCCGTTGTCGGGGAGTCGTAAGAACCTACCATAGCCTTGCGTCTCAGTGCGGTAGGTGGCAGTGGATGCGATAAGTTTATGCCAATATTTGGAGCCAGTTGCCTGGATTGTGGTAACAACGTTATCGTTACGTCATTAATTTTTATGTTTAGAAAATTGAGGAGCCGCGTGACGCAGCAATCACATAACGGTTTGACATGCTGACGGTTCCAGGTTAATTTACCGAACAACAGACGTTTAAACGATAAATTTAGCATTCTGTTCTGGGTCTGAGTATGGCTCCCACGACACAGGGAATCTTAGTGTGGAGCTATTATTGTAGAAAGCGTTATTATTTTTGAAGTTATACTTCCTTAGACGCGTAATGAAAATTTTTTACGATGCGCGCGCACCTTGTTACGGATATCGCACGACACGTCGTGTCAGCTTGTTTATTTTAATTGCTTGTATTACTTTTTTAGTACAATTATTAGAGATAGAGAATTTGATAATATGGCTTATAGCAATCTGTTCTTCATTGTTTTAGCTTTTTACGCCCTACTGGGCTTGGGACCCCCACTTCAACTGGATGTACTTCACCATGTCGCTCCAATAAAATTAAAAAAGATACATACCAGCTACCAACCCGTCTAGCATGTTTTTAAACCCCTAAAACTTCCAATAAAGTTTAACGACTGCTATAGAACCATAACAACCAAGACCGACCGCTTAATGTGCCCTCCGAAACACTAGCCGCAATCATCATCCAACCAACTCTCGACCGTGCATCACATAACTTAACTTCGCATATCGGTTATGATTTACACAAACCGGCAATACATACGCACTTTTCCAATATTATAGAAACAAATTACTGTGAAAAAAAAACGTGACATAATTATTTGTAATTATTGTAACTGTATAACGATTTCTCGCTGTCAGTTACTCGTTCACGATAGTGCACGTGCTTTAAGCTAAACAAGCAAAGAACGAGTGGAAAAAGCCTGTATTCCCATCTGTCAACAATTTATATTTTACTTCGCATACCAAAAGAATCCGTATCGAGTCGGGCTGACACTCAATCGTCTTATAAGCGGCAAATCTGACATATTGCGGGATCTTTTTGCTCTCTTTTGCTCCGACTACGGCTTATTTAAAACAACGGCTTTAAGGATTTGGGGCTTTCTCGAGAGATTGCCCCGAAACTCTGGAAGTAAAATCAATTTTCAGAACTTTTGCTGGGTGCGGATCAATTGTGAATAATCTTGGATCAGCTTCACTATTTGATGTTTTGAAAACATAGAACAGATAAATAAGAATAATGTACGTGAAGCAGTGGTGATAAGATTCCGGCGTCTTTTAGGATGGGTCCGGAATTCAAATCTCAGCACTAATTTTTCGAAGTTATATGTAGATGATAAATATCACTTTCTGTAACAGCGAAGGAAAACCTTCGTGAGGAAACCTACATGCCTGAATGTTTTTCATTAGTACTGTAATGTATGCAGTTTATTTCTATCATATATAAATAGTCAGATTCCACACTTGACCAGCCTGGTGGACTATGGCCTAACCCTATTCTGAGTCAAGACTTGTATCCATAGGTTAAGCTTTAGAATAGGACACAATAAAAATGTTAAAACCCTTTTTGCTTCGACCCTGGAGGCACCTGATTTTTGGATTCTAACTGCAGTGGTTAATGATACTGCGTTCTAATTTGAAGCTTGTGGTAAATGATAGATACCTACACGAGGCTTCAGCTTAGTTCTCAGATATAGCAACACATCTGTGGCCGACGTCGGGGAGGATTTCAATCATACCGGGTTGATTACAAAGTGTTGTGTGTTGTGTTGTGTGTAACACTGATCACTTACCACGGAGTAGACTATGTGCTTGTTTGATATTTCTGTACTTTGAAAGAATTTAAAAGCATCGACATTCGTCATGACGCTTTGTAAGTTTTCTTTATACACAGAATTATTGTCTTCATATTCATAATATTCAATATCACTCTTTAGTTGTTGAAAATGTTATCCTTTTTTACTGAAATCTTTAGAATTTTAATAGGAACAAGCGCCAAATTTTTTCATTAGACAATTTGTATGAAGACATAAATCCAACATTATTATTTTTTATACCTACCATTATCTTATATGTAGATAAAACAAAATGTAATATTTTTCTCCAAAATATTTAATTAAATTGAATGTAACTCAAAGACATAACTCTAACAATAATTTTAATTTCAATCTTGTTGATTTCAATCCGAACAAAACAGCCCGAAGTTTATCATTGTGGAGGGAATCCAGGAATTTGGGTATTTCAAGTGGTAGTTAGTAATTCATAACCGTCTGCAGAGGCTTGTCTTAACTATATAACTTGAACTAGTTTTGATAGGCACTTCATTCGACAATTGCTCTGACCTATTTAGTTTTAGTTTGGGCAACTCCTTTTATGTAAATTGGCTGGTCATGCAGTGGCAATATTCAGGCTCACGCTCTCCAGGGTTAGAATTCCAAACACATCTCTGACTTATCAAGATATGTACGTTATTAAAATATATTATTAATATTTAACGGTATAAAAATATTTAGACGGCTTAGAATCTTTCGTTCTAAGAGTTCTCAAAGACAGATAGTCCACCAATCACAATTGTAGGTGCTCCGAGGAACTGTTTTATTTGGTGCCCACGCTGCCCTTCCTCCATCGCACCACTCACCGAAGGATAAAGTTTCATCCACATCAATTGGATCCGTGGCGGTTCTGCACGATTCGGTTTGCGCGTTCCTTCTTACCGCGTACGTGCAAGATGTGGAATGAGCTTCCTCCTGAGGCATTCCTGGAGCGCTATGACATGGGGTTTTTCAAAAAAAGCGCTAAAAGAGCTGTCCTTCAAGGCCTGTGATGCATTGGCGATTCCTCTGATGTTGCAAATGTCCATAGGCAATAGTGACCACTTTCCACCAGATCGCCCGTCTGCTTTATCACTAGGCTTGAATATAAAAAAAAAACAATGGTTCTGTGAGAACCGTGCCCAGCAGTGGGACATTATGGGGTTGATGATGAACCAGTTCAAAATGGTTCAGTAAAATCTTATTCTACATCACCTTATTTACATGAAAATTATGAATTAATTCCTGATCCCGTTAAGGATATAAGTAAGTTTGCCAATCCCAGAACGCAGCAACTCCTGCTATATAGGATCAACATAACGGAATCAGGCCTATACAGAAATCTGTTGATAATGTCATTCATTTCTAACGTTTTAATTGTCTACCACAGTTTGTTCTTCATTTTCCGCTAATTTTTACTTGGCTGCGACAGCAAGAGGTTTATGTTTTCGAATGTTAGATTCACCTGAGAAGCGTGAGTGACACCGGATACCTTAAAATTCCAAAAATGAATATGACATCTTTCATTTACTTTTTTGTCGAAGCATATACGACTTAATTTGTCGCCCTCACAATCCGCCGTGACGCTTTTCTTAGGTTTCGGTTGGAGAGTTGTCGTTGCTAGGCACACTTTCGAGCGAAGCGACTAGTTTAGTCCTCTGGAATATTGATCCACCTACGCACGACCTCTGATAGGACCTCAATCATGTTTGTGGTGAGATGTGGGTGTGACGACTTTGCATCAGATGGCCGGCACGATTGTTTGTTAATCTTCAAACACAAAAAGCACCAACTGCCGTGTAAGTTCGATTGCCCCCCCCTCCCACCACCAGTAAAAAGTCAGAAGAATTTAAAAGGTTGGCGCCTCTGTGAACTGTGAACTACAGAATAAGATACGACAATTCACATCTACAAAAGAATAAAAGACGTTTTTCGTATTGTAATAAAAAATCTCCACTATGACTATATTTCGCCGCGAATAGATGGTCTAAACTTTCCAATCACAAAGCAATCCAGTTCGATTCAAAGGTCCACGCCAGCGATTCGGAAAGACAAAACGTGGGTTTTTATTTTGGAAATTACCAATCGGTACAAATATGAAGCGAACGAGACAAAGCGACGCGATGTGCCCCCGCAAATGGAATTGAAATGTCGTTGTGGACGTATGTTCTCAAGGACAGGGAAAAGTATACCCTCCAGTTCTCTGAGAGTGGAACTTATGGACATTCGCCTATCGATGGCCGCCTATTTGCATCTATATTCATAGCAGCAAGAGCGCTGCTGTGTTCTGGTTTGAAGGGTGTGATTTGGTTGTGTATTGGTATATGTGGAAATATATTTGTGATCGCTCTAGTATCTGTCGAGAATTAATTTTTGTGAAGAATTATTTAACCATTTTTAATAATTAAAGGCTTCTAAAAGTCGCCAGCTTTCGAAAGCTTACATAGAGTATGCTGGTAATGTCAGAAATAATAAAATTCTACTTGATCGAATTATTCATCGGTAATAGAATTAATTCATCCGGGGAAGTACTATCGCCGTCCTCATAATCCGCCATGAAGCAATTGTCGTGTTTCGGTTGCCGGGTATACTTAAAGCAAGGCTATCTTCTTATTTCTCAGGATCGTACGCATCTACGTACCCCCTCAAATTGGAGCAAAATCCTAATTGAGGTTAGATATGAGTGTCGTGGCCTGCAGTGACCATCTAACATCGGTTGGCGCTCGTTTGACTACTAATAAAACTTACTTTGAAAGTAAAGTCAAATCGACTTTTGATCCAAAAAATTCATTCGTGTTAAACCAATTTTCAAGACATATCACATTGTATACATTAAAACACACACAAAACCTTTGTGCACACATTTTTAATATATAAAATGTGTGTGCAAAGATTTTGCATGGCCCGATAATATATTTTGCGATTTTTTTTCAACAATATAGATATTATAAGTTAAAATGTTCGACGGTACAAAGGCTGAGTAAAACCGCGAACACTTTTTAGGCATTTCGGCGGCTATCGGCTCGCGACTGCGATTGTCCAACCATTGTCAGAAGCGATTAGATTTCTATGCGACGTTTGCTATTTTAGTGAATCGAGGTCGAATCGATTAATTCCATAACTCAATCCTTTCCGCGAACACAATTCAAATAACGACCTAAATAAGTTTCGGTTTTTATCACAAAACTTCGTTTAGTTGTTGGTTTTATTAGACTCTACAAAGAGATTCAAGTTTTTTAACAAAATTGATTTCACCCATAGTTTTGTCCGCTTTTAAAATTCATAACATTTCTTTGATTTTTAAATTTGTATTTTTTTTAAAAAGCCCTTTCGGAAATTTACATCCCGCATAGGTCGTAATGATATTTGACTTTATTGTAAACGTTTCATAGGTAGAACGTTCGGGCAGGAGGTTCTACCGCCGCTTTCATAATTCGCCGTATCGCAATATTAGTATTTCGATGCAACCATACTAGTTCTCAGCAGTGACGTACGTATAAGATAGGGCTAGTCCTGTTTGAGGTCAGATGTCGATATCGTGGGTGTCCATGGGCTGCAGTAAATACTTAACATCGGGTGGCCTACACGCTCGTTTCCTTCCCTTCAAATATTAGAAAAAAAATAACTATAAGTAACTAATTATTTGAAGCAGTGATAGCCTAGTGGTTAAAATTCCGGCCTCTTACACTGGCAGTCCGGGGTTCAAAACCCGCACGCACTTCTGATTTTTCGAAGTTATGTGCGTATTAGAAATTAATTATCACTTGTGAAAGAAGATGAAAGCAAACATCTCTAAGAAAACTACTGAGATCCCGAAAAAATATCTGAGATTTATATTTTTTTATGTTTGGGAAGTAGTAAACCAGCATGCAAGCCACCTGATGCTAAGTAGTCATTCCAGCCCACGGACACCCACATCTAACCTCAAACTGAAGTTCTATCTGAGGTCGTCCGTAGATGCGTCACTACTTCCGACGACTAAGATAGCTATGAGAGATGCGTGCGAGATTGAAACCCCGAACTCCCAGCGTGCGTGGTCCTAATCTCACCACTGGTCTCTCACAGTTCACATTGCCACATTAGTTTCTTCAAAATCCAGGTTTATCTTCACGAGGATCCTTCCAATTAACTCATGCTCATAACTATAAGATTTGGTCCACGATAGAAATGTTTTTCGTTAGCGAAAGATGACAGTCATTAGGTCTGGAGTTAGCCATTAACGTGCAGGGGAAGAGATAGCTCATTCATATTAATAGCCTCTTCATTTTTATATGTCATGGATTCATAAAGATCATGGCGTATATGTTATGTATGTGTTAGCAATGATAGCTAACGGTTAAGATTCCGGTATCTCACGCTCGGAGTCTGGAGTTCGAATCCCGCACGCACCTTCGATTTTTAATTAATTTGTCACTTGCTTTAATGACGAAAACAAACGTGAGAAAACCAACATAATTATATTAGAATTATTTATAATGTCCTCGAAGGTGTGTGAAGTTTATCAATCTGCACTTGGCCAACGTGGTGGACTATGACCTAACCCATGTCTATTCCCAACGGTCATTCTGAGAGGAAACCCATACCCTGTAGCCGGACATTAATGGGTTGATGATGATGAGGATTGTGATGTTACCTATAATGAAGCGAAATTACTAGAACAGTTTGTCGCTCGTCTCCGGATTACCACCAGCACTACTATTTCAGAGTTATAACAGAGTTAAGCGCTGCTGTGTTATGGTTTAAAGGATGCGGTGAGGTTGGTACGAGACGTGTCAATTTATTCCTCATCGCATCTATGATCAACCTCAAGTAGGCCTTACATCCTGTTTGCAGTTAGTTTCTAATGTACATGGGTGGCAGTGACAACTAACGATAACTTATTTTCATGTGAGAAGAGTAGCAAACGAGCGTGCAGACCAATTGATGTTAAGTGGTCATTGCAGCCCATGGACATCCACATTTAACCTCAAACAGTACTGATATCTGAGGTCATACATATATAGATGCGTCATTACTCCTGAAGACTAAGGTGGTCGCCTCGCGATGTGTACCCTAAACTGCACCTCTTCAACCGAAAGACAAGTATTGCTTCGCGACGGACTATGATGGCGGTGGTGGTACCGTCTCGTGGTATGTTGATGATGAATTAAAGAAAATTGTTGTAGGGCTCTTAAGAAAGCTGCAAAAAGAGGTCTTCTTCAAAAGCGTTAGCGACCAGTCTATTGTTGGAAATATCCATAGGCGACGGTGACCCCTTTGCGTCAAGTTATTTACCGCTAGGTAAATATATAAAAAATATCCGGAAGAAATAATGGCGAGCCGGATTCGCAACTAAGTAGTTATATTATTCTTTTTCGTAGAAGTGGTGTGCAAAACCCGTTCGAACGCTTACTTTATACATTGTGTAGATACCGCGGGAGCCTATGACGATGTTTACAGAAATAGGCCAAAATCGCTACGGCTTAACGCACACTATAGCACTTGAATCTGACAAGATTTAATATTGATTTTCTCCATTTTCTAATGAAAATTTCTTAATAGGAAAGTGCCAACTGAAAAACGATTATTTTATCTTATTTATTATTATACATATAACACCAACAGCTGTACACACAATACATTACAGGAGTTTTATAGATTGACAATTATAGATATGTGAGCAAGCCAATTAAAGGTGAGAACAAAATGTAACATTAAATCTTAGGACGTTATTATATTAAATATATTAAATACGCTTTAAGCTAGGCTTGCTTGAACGCTTGCTAATTGAAAACGGTCTCTACACTCATAGCCCCACACTGAGACTCCCTCTGTCGTGGGTGCCATGGACACATACAAAGATGAGTATATAAATACCCAGACTCAGAACAGAAATATAAATTCATCATTTAGGTATCCGCCCGGCCGGGAATCGAACCCGGAACCCTCTGTGTATCAGACCAATATGGTTACCACTGCGCCTCGGGGGTCGTCAAATAATACATACAAATGTAATGTGAAGTGTGATAAAAGTAGCCACTATTAGTTAGCGGCTTTTTTCTTGCGATTGCTCGCCCGCGATGGTCCATCTAGTCAATTATATAATCAAAGTTCCTAGTTAGTCGGCTCTGTAGACCTGAGAAACTTGTAAGAAAAACAAAGAAATCGCTAAGGTACTGCGAAGCCGTGTTTGTACGTAATTTGTTTGTTATTTTATTCTCGGGTAGAGGTGTAAGTGAAATCGTTCTCAATGCGAAAAGGTCAAAGTAAAGGGCCTTCAAGTTCTCCACTTATTTACTTACGGTTCTCTTATGGTGTATGTTTCAATTTAGTCCTTAAAATTTTTAATTTTAGGGGGATTTTTAAGGGTTCCAGCGGTTCGGAATCGCCGACATAATTACCTTACGTATTTTTGTCTGAATAATGCCATTACATACCAAAACAACTTTGCAAATTATAACAAAAAAAGAGGATAATTTTTAAAAATATTTGCTACATAACTAAACATTATATTACTCAAAAATCTTTGAACATTGAATTAAGTTTTTATAAGATAAGAGCAGTAAACGAATGTGCAGGCCATTTGTTCAATAGTCACTACCGCCCATGGACACCCACGTCTAACCTAAATCAAGACAAAAATCCTATCTGACTAATATGGTTGCCTCGCTGTAAGTATATCCTCCTCCTCCTACACCTCTCCGACCCCAATCCAAGAATTACGTCCCGCCGGATTATATAATAAGAGCGGCGGTGGTGCCCCTCGGACGAACTATAGACCTCCCACCTAATAAATTATATATTTTATCAATTTCATTATCTGTTATATTTATCTTATTTTTCTATCTAATTGAACTCATTAGGTTTAATTAATCTATGCACATAATGCATTCATTTCTCGATCCATGCTATTAACGGACCACGAGCAGTCTTCAATAATATCTAATTAATTCGAAAGTTAACACGGGAATCCATTACTCCTATGAATAATTCATTCATCGAACCGTTCAATCAATCAGTCATTCGTTCACCGGCTCATGAAATTATTAAATTCGTTTCTAACTCAACGCACATTCCAATTTCGATGTAACAACAGTTTACCTGGTCGGACCTGGCCTATTGGATTCTGGGATACATTTTGTTTTACATAGCTTTGGTTTATTCATGTCAGGTAAACTGAAAGAGGGACTAAGATTTCAGTTCTGGGTGTCACGTTTTGGGTGTCCATGGCAATTTTTAGGTTAGGAAAGTAGTAAGCAAGCATGCAAGGCCTTGTTGATAAGTGGTCCCTGCAATCAATGGACATGTATATCTAACCTCAAAAAGGACTGAAAGCCACTCTGAGAATGTACTAAGATGATAATTTCGCTTGTAAATATACCCAACAGCCACTTTTCCGCCCGAAACACAAGAATTGCTTCACGGTGGATCATGAAGGTGGCCGTGGTATCTCTCCGGTCGTTCTTGTTCTATCACGTATAAACCTACCACCTGTGGGCTTCTATGCTTTAAGGTATGTTAACAAATAGTCGGAGCTGTTATGTGCGGTTTAGAACATCCGACACTGTTGAACTCTAACACCTTTTTTTTTTATTTTTGTAAAGCAGCAAACGAGCATGCAGGCCACCTGATGTTAAGTGGTCACCACAGCCCATGGACATCTACATCCATCCTCAAACAAAACCGAAGTTCCGTTTGAGGTTGTATATGGATGCGTCACTACTCCTGAGCACTAAGATGGTCGCCTCGCTATATGTGTGCCTGGCAACCGCACCTCTCCAACCGAAACACAA
>DWKL01003304.1:0-11655 GCA_018249415.1 Phareas burnsi
CCATGGACACCCACATCCAACCCCAAACAAAACCGAAGTTCCGTTTGAGGTTGTATATGGATGAGTCTTGAGGACTAAAATGGTCGCCTCACTGTAGGTGTATCCGGCAACCACACCTCTCCAACAGAAACAATGATTGTTTCTCGGCGGATTACAAGGGCGGCGGTGACGCTTCAGGACGGACTATAGTTCTACCACCTATTAATATTGTCTATTTCATTACTTTGTCTATGGTTAAAACATTTCGAACTTATACCTAGGTTCATACGTTACTCGTTTCATTAACCATATTTTCAAGAGCACACGCTGCAGGGAAAAGTTTATGTGCTTATAATTTTCGATACAACTTTTGTATGTTGTATGTTTATACTGACTTAATTTTAATTTATTTTTGAAAAAACAATTTTATGCTGATTTCTGATCAACAATGTGGCATGAACATTGAATTTGTTTTAGCTCGAAATTATTTTTTCTTTTGCCTGGCAATTTGTGTTATAAACGTATCTTTAATAACCGAAGCCATATTAACGAATTTTCAAAAAATATTTTTTAGTGCTCACCTACTTTATATAAGGAACTGCTAAGCAAATGTCGTTCTTGACTCAGTGGTTTAAGCTATCCTTTGTCTGTTCAATTTTAGAAGTTTCTAAACAGAGAAATGCATCATAATACTATAAGCAGACTGATTTGTATAAGTTTTCAATATAATACGAACGTAACGAAAACGAAAGAATCGATGCAAAATATACGCAAGGGGCAAATTGACGAGAGCTGTATTACAGGCGAAGTGGCCCCAATTTGCCAAATTGATGTTATTCAGTTGTGCATCTTCTAAACAAGGTACATGGCATTGCAAACTTTTCAATCGGCAAGGCGATTTTGCCGTCTGGAATGAGAAACAACTTTGGAGCAAGCAAACGAGAGACGGGTGACTTCATGCTCATAATCAAAGCTTTATACGTCTACTTTTTATAGCATAAAACAAACGAACATACAGTCTTAATGGTAAGTGGTTACTGCCAATGTTCATCTGTAATCATCAAATAGAATTAGATTCATACCACACAGATGTACTAGTCCTGCGTTATAATTTAGAGTGCCTCGAGTAATTATCTCTCCCCTATACCATTCAAAGCCGAACTCAGTAGCGTTTAACACCATTGTTATAAGCCAGACGTGATATGGCGATGGTGCCTCTAGAGACAAACTACGTAGATTAAACCCTTCAGAATGAACTAACCAAAAGTAGAAAAATGGAAAATTGGCTGTGACGTACAGACTGACTGATGGTAGAACTCATGATTGATCTTATTGGGTTAGCATTCCCACATTCGAAACCGAATTCGAACTTAAAATAGAAAAATGTAAAATTGGCGGTGACATACAGACTGACTGACGGTAGAACACGTGACTGAACTTATTAGGTTAGAATTTTTCCATTCAGAACCGAATTCGACTTTAAAGTAGAAAAATATTAAATTGGCTGCGACATACAAGCTGATTGACGGTAGAACAGATGACTGATCTTATTGGGTTAGCATTTTCCGTTTGAAGTATAAAACCCTAAGGAATGAGCTACACTGGACCTTTATGAACAAGTACAAGACCGATAATCCAATAAAGGGTTAATCTTGTACTTTTTTCTTGTCTTCACTTAACTTTTTAATAGGGTATACAGAGGATTAAACCATATTGCTTAGATCGACTGGCATTGCTGTCCTTTAGTCGTTTTAAAATAGAATAATTTAGATATCTGCCCGGCTAGAAACTCGGAATTCTCTGATTGCTGTTATTTAAAAATTGTAGAATATTTAGAATATTTTTTTTATTTGGTAGCTACCCCTTTTTTCGTATTACCATAACAAGTACAACAGACTATTCAAAATAAGACATGAAATTAAAAAAAAACCGATTGCAATAATGTGATTAGGCCACAACTACCGCGCTAAAACAGTAGAGTAAAGGCGCCATTTTGATTTTATGATGTAAACTACAAGTATAATAGACTATTCAAAACAAGTATAATAGGTTAATCAACAAGACTGCAATAATCATTGATTAGGCCGCAAACACCGCGCTGAAATTAAAGACGCCATTTTATTTTTTTAAATTTTAATTAGTATATCGTGTAACTAGCGCTTCGAAATCGAATTTGACTCATTCGTTGAAATCTACCAAAGTGTATAGATCACTACGCGTACCAACAAAAAAAAAACATACTTTAGGAAAACATAACCTTCCGTCTACTAATAAAAAAAAAATTAGATTACGCATACCAATAAACACGCGAACTCCATTTTACAAGCTCAAATCGTTACCAAACATTACGTCATTAATCGCCGCACAATCTAAACCCATTGTTGTGTTCGAATAAACAGTAAATGCTGTAGTTTTGTAAACAACGCGTACTTGACCGTAACAACAGGAATGACTACAATCGTCGCCATTACGCTCCAAGGCACTGCAATGGCGAACTTCAAGAGTTTCGTGTTGATTTTGATCGTTACGTTCTGCGCTAAAGCTGTAAGTTTGAAACATCATTTTTAAAATCATTCTCGAAAGGTGCATCTTTTCGCAGATAATTTGTACGATCTGATGTAAACAGAGTTGCACCTCTTGAGGATTAAGTGGGAACTTCCCGTATTAGTATTTCTACTTTACCACAACCTTTAATCAGCTTTATACAGCTGTTACGTTTTGGTTAGAAGGGTGTAGAAGCCACATTTACTTATACGAACAGTAACATTTTATTTGACCTTCATACACATCGATTGGCTGCAGTAATCACAATGGCGACCAGTTCGACTGCACGACCGTTTATAGCTTACACGAGTTTATATCCTCTCGGGACTTGGCACAGATTCTTTGGCTGCAGCGACCAGAACAGCGGTCAGTTGGACTGCACGAGCCTTTATTACTTACACTAGAAGTTTTATTCTATCTGAACTTGGTAGAGATCCACTGGCCGCAGCGCCCAGAACGGCGATCAGTTGGACTGCACGACTGTCTACGAGTAGTTGTTATATCCTATTTGGATTTGGTACAGTCCATTGGCTGCAGCGACAAGAACGGCGATCAGTTGAACTGCACTATTTATTACTTATAAGAGAAGTTGTCATATCCTATTTGGATTTGGTACAATCCATTGGTGACAGCGATTAGAACTGCGATCAGTTTAACGTTATGTGGCCTGCATGCTCCTTTGCTACTCTTCAAACATAAAAAAATATTAGGTCTAGTTTGTCCTAAATATATAAAACAGACGCTTTAAACAATTTTAAAGTGGGACGCACTTAAAATCATTGCTTTAGTCATTTGCAATTAAAATGGCTGCCACCTTGCCGTGACGTCAACATCAATTTATTGACAAGCAATGAGGATATCTTAAAAGGAAATATAAAGCGAGGGAAAACTTTCTACGGATTTATGGAAAGGATATCTTAATATTAATTAATATTAAATTTCAAGGTATCAGCCTGCTACCACCGCCATATCCATCTTTGCCTTATAACAGCATTGTTAATTGATGCTGTACTCTGGTTTGACCGGTGTGTTATGAGATAGATCAAAGGCGATATGGTAGAGATAGAGGAATACGAGGAGTTCCAGCTTAGTCCTCAAGAATAGCAACGCATCTGTGGCCGATCTCAAGTAAAACTTCAATTCTGTTTGAGGTTGATTTTATAGATGTCTACGGGCACCAGGGCTCACTTACCACCAGGTAGACCGCATACTCTTTTATTTATTTATTTTATTTATTTATTCTTTTTGAAACACCTTAAACTAAGAGTTACAAGGGTCGAAATTATCATATATACTACGTATATACATACATACAATACAACTTTTTATGACATACCATCAGAAACAAAAAAAAACAAAAGAACCATTCTTAAAGTCTTTGTTATTTATAAAATAATGACATATAAACGTCGCGGACAATGTTTATTTAATAATTAAGTTTATAAACTTGATATGGCAATTTGTTACCACCGGGGCGCTCTGTGTAGGTCATAAGTTACGTTTAAACTTAAGCTCATTAGATTCTCAGCCGCATGTTCATTAATTAGGTCCGTTGATACTTAGATATATCTCGCTATAATTGTTTTTGCGTTGAGTATCAAAAGAGAAGAGAGAGAGAGTCGACTTGAAGTTGAGTGGTTACTACAGATGGATATCTGTAGCAACTTCTAGAAAGAAACGAACTTCTAACTAGAAAGCAGCGATAGCCTAGTGGTTAAGATTCCGGCCTCTCAAGCTGAGTAACCGGGGTTCGAACCCCGCACGCACGTCTAATTTTTCGAAGCTATGTGCGTATTAGAAATTAATTATCACTCAAAACATCGTGAGGAGACCTACACATCTGAGAGATCTTTGTAAAGTTCTCGAAGGTGTGTGTAGTCTACCAATCCGCACTTGACCAGAGTGGTGGACTATGGCCTAACCCTTCTCATTCTGAGAGGAGACCTGTGCCCAGCAGTGGGACATTAATAGGTCGGTGATGATGCAACTTCTAATAGAATAAGAGCCGAATCGAAAGGCGATTGCATGTTCTATTTCTGAAAACTATTTATTTAAACTTTTAATTAGATGGTGCAACGATACTTCGTCGAAGCACCACCGCCGCTCTCATAATCCACCGTGAAGTAATTCTTGTGTTTCGGTTGGACAAGTATGGTTGTCGGGTACACTCACAGCGAGGCAACCATGTTAGTTTTTACGAGTATTTAACGCATCTAACGTACTAGATACCTCAGATATGGCTCCAGTCCTGTTTGAGGTTACATATGAGTGTCCATGGGCTGCAATGACCACTTAATATCAGATAGCTTGCGCGCCCGTTTGCTACTGTTCTCAAATAAAATATAAGTAAATTGGAATCTTCGTCTGTCTTATCACAGCCCACAAACCAAAATATAACAGCGTGAGTACCATACCTTTGTGCAGTGGACATACAGATTTGAGTCTTATTAGAGCAGATATAAAGCATAAATTGGTGCGGTAGTAGTTTCACAACAGCCACAGCATGAAGAGTTTTACCACCCAAATCTAACACAATATAAAATAATTAAATTTCGAAGTAACTTTGCTTAATAACTTTACAATATGACGCATTGTGTTCGCTAACCGTTTTAAAAGTAATCAGTAAGTGTCAATCAATCAGTTTCTCTGACGGATTTCGTTCAGTAAGCCTTAAACTTTTCAATTCACCGTTAAATGTTCTTGCAAAATCAATAAGCAATAGATCCATTACGGCGACAGGAAACAACATGCGACGCCGCAAACAATCGGTTTTCCATTTAAATCCTGTTAAAACCCTATTTGGTTCGAGCGCAATGTTTAGTACTTTTTAATCCGCAAAACCATTCCCGGTTTCGATCTATTTGTCAAATGTACGTGTAGTTAAGCTTTCGGAATGTTTTTGGGCAATTTATATGTCGTTCTATTTTCCTGATAACGCAGCCACCAATATGGAAAATAAAATTATGCTTAGCTACGAAACAGGATAGTTGTATATTGGGGAATCGATTCTAGAAAAAAAATCTTTATTTTTTTAAAACAAATCTCCTCTCATGGCGTCACATTTGTATTCCGAATGTTGTTGGTGCTATGGACACATACAAAGATGTGGACACAAATGCTCCAACCCAGGACATAAATCTAAATTAAATATTTAGATGTTTGCCTGGCTGGAAATGGAACCCGGAACCTTCTGCGTGTCAGATCGGTATGGTGACCGCTGCGCCACGAATTCGTCTCATTCTGTTGAAAGCTCATGTATGTATGTGATAACGTCTAAATAAACTCATGTTGTGGGCTCGCATCTACAATAAAATTATCAGCCTGGTGGTAGAACTATAGCGAGGTGGTAGAACTATAGTTCATCCGGGGAAGTACCACCGTTACCCTCATAATCCGCCGTGAAACAGTTTGTGTTTCGGTTGGAGAGGTGCGGTTGCCGGCATACATACAGCGAGGCGATCATCTTAGTCCTCAGGAATAGTGACACATCTATGTAGAACCTCAGACAGAACTTCAGTTTTGTTTGAGATTAACTGTAGGTGTCCATGGGCTACAGTGACTCGTTTACTACTTTTCGAACATAAAAAAGCCGCATAAAAAAAATACATTTGATTTGCAATGAGTTAAGAAACAAGCGTCTACAACAGATGGTTTACCAATTTTGCATAATGTATCAGTGTAAGTAATGGTTTATTTTATGAAGTAATATTTGAAACCACTTAACAAGCTAAGTGGGATATATACGAAAAGCAGGCCATAGATTGCTAGTAGGTCCCACAGGGAGCTTCGTGTTATGCCGCGACCCAAATCGAGAGTAAGTTTAACGCCCTGTAAACTACGTTAACTTCTCATCTATTTTATTTTTATTTATAACCATAATTTGAAAATCTCATAATAACTGATCAAAGACTTGCTTGGTCTGTTCATTAAAGTTAAGTCAACCTCACCGTTGCTGTAATTCAGCGGCCACAAGGGACATCCACTTACCTTAAATTTGTTGCTGAAAAGGGATATCTTTCCAGAATAATAAGAGCTCTGGTTTAGTATATATGTATATAGTATAAGGATTGGAACATTCTTTGTTCTTACGTAGCTACTTTTGCAAACGGACAGCAAATCTTACTACCCTATTAAGTCTGTTATCCTGTGTCCCTTGAGAGTCAGTTTTACCTGCTGTAAACTACACTGAGTAATTGTCTACTTTGTTACTTGATATCCCGTAAGTGCCCTTCAAATGATCAATGAGGTATGCTCTGTAAATACATAATTCCACTTTTCCTTTCTTACAACCTTCTTTATGTTATATTTTTACTATGTGAATGAAACTACGGGTTTCAATTATTTATTAGTTAGTATAATGATTGCTTCGAAAATCGTAAACTGGTGGCGCGGACAGTAAAACACGTCAAGTGTGTTTGCCGCAGTCAAGGCAACGCATACGGTGTGTGCCGCCGCACTGGAACACACATGTAGTGTTTCACGTCGCACGGGTGGATTGGTTCGAATATTAGGAACGCAATCAATGTGTTGTAACATACAAAACCTGGCATAAAAAAGAAAAAGATATAATAAAAATTTGAAGACAAGACCACTGATCTTGCCGGATTTTTTAGTCAAGGTCGTGTTCTAATCCGACAGTATATTTAAGAAAAAACATTGTAACTGACAACTTGTAAGTGCTCCATACACCTGTACAATACCTACTTTTTAATTTTGAATCCTAAATATATTTCTGTATATGTCATAAATGAGCAGGTGACCATGCAGCATACCTGGTTTTCACTAATTAACTGCCAACATTGGAATCTCTTACCGATTCCAAATAGAATAATACGGAACCTTTCTTGGTTCGACTCCGGAGGCTTAATCGCCATACATATTCAATAGGCGGTAGAACTATAATCCCGTTCTCATAATCCGCCGTGAAGCAATTCTTGTGGTTCGGTTGGAGAGGTGTGGTTGTCGGGCACACTTACAGCGAGACCATCTAGGTCCTCAGGACTAACGCATCTATGTAGGATCTCAGAAAGAACTTCAGTTTTGTTTGAGGTTAGATGTCACTGTCAATGAGCTGTAGTGACCACTTAACCTCAGGTGGCCTGCACGCTTGTTTGCTACTCTTCAAATATATTAAAAAAAACATATATCCTATTTATAACGGCAGTGGACAACGCTACTGTATTCTGGTCTGACTACTATGATAAAGCAGTAACATACGAAACGTTCCACCTTAGTCCTCAGAAGTAGCAACGCATATATGTCTAACTTCAAGCAGAAATCTAATCCTACTTGAGGCTGTTATCGATGTCCATGGGCTGCAGCGACCACTTACTACCAGGTGCACTGAAAGCTTGTTTGCTACTTCTATACCATTAAAAAAGATATCTTGATCTTGAATGTTCCTGAAGGTGGTCCTGTTGATTCCGTCTGCAAAGAATTTATTGACATATTTCTCTCGGAATACTGCTAAATATCCTATTCAACGTAGATAACTTGAATAGTTAATACGGAGGCATTCTTCCAGTTTTGTTATAATATTCTATGAATCTATAGTGGACACTCAAAGACGTCGGCATTTCGCAAACCTCTGACCTTGTCGACAACAAATATTGGTCCGTGTGATTTTCCACGCTTCATTTGGGTTCATTAGAGTCTCACTTCTGGGCAGGAGTCGTCTCTCAGAATGAGAAGAACAGTTCACCATACTGGCCAAATGTGGATTGGCCAATTTGGCAAATTGTCTAATTTATACACTTTTGAGAAATCCTTTTAGCAAGTGTTGATTAATTTCTAATACGCCCAACACTTCGAAAAATCAGAGCTTGTGGCATTCGAACCTCGAACCTCAGCCTAAGAGGAAGGAATCTTACTAGGATATCACTGCTTAACTATACCCTTACACCTTAATTCATACTCATAGTGATTTCTATAATTTCTTTCACAGATCTGCAAAATAGTCCTTCCGCACAAGCTAAGGTATTTGGAGAATATGTTGAACGCCGAAGTAATGGCTAAGGCAGCAAAAATTCGGCAACGGATCGAAGAAAACCCCAATATACAAGACAGTGAAAAAAGTTGGCCCCTACTACTAGCGAAGTTCCAGGCAGAGAGCAAGAAGGGTAATTACCCTTCGTATGCTTACGACAACATCTACAACAGGCGTTTACCTAACTTTAAATAGATTTTATATTAAAAATATGAATAAAATTCTATGCAGATATACTGAACTAAATTACAATAATTATTTATCTTGACTGCGACCCGAATATTGGAAACGATCCAGCCGTGCGGCCCGAAACACAACAAGTGTGTTTCCCGCAATTATGGAACGTACCCGAACGCCAGTGCGGCGGCACTCGGCTGACATGTTAAAATTGGCGAGCCATCCGTGCGGCTGAACATTCCTGGCGTGTTTTTTGCCAGAGTGAGACATCAACAACGGGACGACGTTCGTTTGTCTCGCTCTGGCGTAGTCCCGGCGAAAACAGCAGGTGTGTTTGGCCGCAGTCTTGTGTGTTTAAATGAAACACACTGATTGCGTGCGATCCGCACGAGTGGCTCGGCCAATAAAACACGACAAGTGCGTTTGCCGTAGTCAAAGGATTAATAGAAAATTATTGAAACACTAAAATCACTACATTTATTTAATGGCATTTCAAATAGAGCCTCAGAAATAGCAGTCTCTTGGATTTGAATCGTGATTGACTTTTGAGTCAGACTGCTGTCTTCTTTGATAGTTACAAACGTCAATGGGTTGCAGTGACATTATAGAGAACTCTTGGGCACCTAGAATCTCGCGAGGTGCTTAATTTCACAATAAAAACAAGAGATGAGAAAATTATTTATTGTTTAAACTTATAAGCAAGCACATAAGTTTAATGTTTGCAATAGTTCTGAGCAATATTAGTATAAAAAACCAAATGCTTGTTTAATGACAAGGATATGTACAATATATCTTAAACTTCAATTCCTCGGAACATGATGCTATAAATCGTATCCACGATAAAACATTATTCAAAGAATTCACCGCCGTTTTCCGCTACAAAAATCTCTGAATGGCGCGTTGAATGGCTAAGTAACTCGAGTAGGAGAAACGATAGACCTTTTCAAGTGTATTTAATGCCTATATGGTTTTAGTATATACGGACATACAATTTTTTCAAGCGAGTGCTGGTTCTGTCTATGATTATTATATTTATTAGTTGTATCTAAAGATGTGAGTTGGTAACAATCTCTGTACCCGATATAGCATAGAAGTATCACATGCGACCACCTGATGATAAATAGTCACTGCTGCTGGACATTCATAATAGACCCCAAATAGGATTAAAGTCCAACCTGAGGTCGCTCACAGACGCGTTGCTAACCTAAGTTGGTATGTCTCGTGCAAGTGTTTCTTTCTAACCACAGGATTGTTGTCCTACCTGATGTCGCTCACACATGCTTTACTACCCTAAGTTGGTATACCTCGTATAAATATCTTTATCGTATATCCATTACTGTCCCAGTGGTGGGGTCTTCACGCTGGCCAAGTATGGATTGATAGATTTCACACACCTTCGACAACTTTACAGAGAACTATCTGAGGTGTGAGAAAAGTTTGAGGTTTGGACGGAATTCGAACCCCGGACTGCCCCGCATGAGAGGCAGAAATATTACTACTAAGTTATCACTGCTACGTCTCTCCCTTACTAACATTCAACCCGGAATAAAGGACTGTTTAATACTAGTACCGTAAGATAGAAATATTAACCTCGTGTCAGAGTCTATATCGGTTATCCATGAGTTTCAATAAACATGATCAGTATCAAAACTACGCATGTTTGCGACTTTGCTATAGGTTTTAAATAGTTTGTATAGTTTTGAAGAGCTTCGGATATTCGGTAAATTGTATCTATTTCAAGGCAAGTTAGTGTTGATAATTTGAGGAAAACATAACGTAAAAGAAGCATTACAGGTAAAATGTTATCGTGACCTGATCTTGGCCCCACCTGAAACAAGTGATGACGTAATGTTTCGTTCCCCTTCCTGTCGGGATAAAGTTATGGCGTCGTTATGCTTCCTGGAAATGAAATTAGGAGCTTACTTGAAAGGTAAATCGTATGCGCCTTCTGTAGAAAAAATATGGCTACACTGTTATTGAAATAAATACGCAGGTGTAGGTCGTACTCTGTCATGAGAGATAACTTGGAGCTTAATTTTTAATAACAATTGTTTTGTTCTTTGATGGTAAAGACGTACAAACATTAACATACATTTGAATATTAACGCTAAAATGTCATTTTGACTGCGGCGGCTAATATACGAAACAATCTGCCTGTGCGGCGCGCAACACAGTAAGCGTGTTTTTGTATGGAGGCACGCACCCTGCCGCGTGCGAGCCGCACGGATGGCTCGAACAGTAATACACGACATGTGCGTTTGCCGCAGTCAAAGTGCACATTTGAATATCAACGCTAAAATGTTTCATTAATAGTCGATTTCAAGATAGAACCCTTCGTGGCTTGACTCCGCAGGGAACATCGCCACACTTTACATGAGGACGGTCAAGCAATGGTGGTAGAAATAAGTAATAGTGGTAGAAATATGTATTGTTCGCCTGAAAAGATACCACCGCCACTCTCATAATTCGCTGTGGAGCATTTCTTGTTTCGGTTGGAGAGGTGCGGTTACACGAGGCGACCATCTCAGTCTCCAAGAGTAGTAACGCATCTAGGTGCGACCTCACAGGATTCACTCAAGGAGGACCTCATAGGATTTCAATCTTGTTTGAGGTCAGGGACTTAAGATCAGGTGACCTGCACTCGTTTATTACTCTTCTCACATAAAAAAAGTCTGTTCTGGTTTAAAGTGTCTGGCAAGATAAAGATTCTCATACGAGAAGTCCAAACAGTCATTAGGGGTAGCAAGGGATCTGTGAATGATCTTCGAATAGTACTTCAATCCTATTTGACTTACATGTGTTTATGGGCAGCAGTGACCATTTACCATCAAGTGGACTGCATGCTTGTTTTTTAATTCTGTGCTATAAATATATGCATAGGAACTTTTATCAATAATTATGTTATAAAGGATTTGCACATTTAAAAAATATTAGAATTAAAAATGTAATTTAAAATTTTATAATTTCAT
>DWKL01003305.1:0-11653 GCA_018249415.1 Phareas burnsi
AACGCTTTCGGTATTCTACAAAACGTAACAACTGCTTCTCCCGATATTTACTAACCATAAAATATTTCAATATTGCTGGATTCTCTGTGTCGTAGGTGCACGGGCATATGCAAAGAGGAGGACATAAATACTCAAATATAGGACAGCAATCTAAACTCCTCTATCAAACCGCATTGGAGCAGCGCGGTGGAATATGCTCTAGGCCTTTCCCAATTGTGGAAAGAGACCCGTGTCCAGCAGTGGGACACAAAAAAGGGTTGGAGCCAATGTAAACTCATCGTTTAAATATCGGCCTGGTCGGGATTCGAACCCGGAACCCTTTGCATGTCAGATCTGTATGGTAACCGCTGTGTCACGCGGGTCGTTAAATATATAGATGAAAATAATGGATATTTACCAAGCAAAAACATTTAATTCAAAAAAATAAGGTACGTTCTTAAAAGTTTCATAATAGTGATGTAGTTATTTCATTTGTAGAAGTTAAAAAATAATTATTTTTTTATGAAAAACATTTAATATGTAGTAAATATTTCAATGCAGTTTAGTACAGAAATTTTTATTTAGCTAAAATACTTTACAAATGACTTCGAGAAATGAAAAGCCAATCTTGGAATTGAACTTAGTGCATGAAGGGTCAAAATGATCTTTATAGTCATGTACCGGGTTTAGCCAGAGGATTCCGAAATCTGTCTTTCGATCAGGAATAATTAATTTAGACTGATTAAATGGCAGATTTACAGTTCATCTGGGGAAGTACCATTGCCCTCATATTGCTCGGTGAAGCAATTTATGTGTTTCGGTTGGTGAGGTGCGATTGCCGGACACACCTACAGCGAGGCGACTATCTTAGTCTTCACGAGTAGTGACGAATTTTTATATGACCTGAAATAGAACTTGGGTTTTGTTTGAGATTAGATGTGGGTGTCCATGGGCTACAGTGACCACTTAACATCAAGTGACCTGCACGTTACTATTATTATTCAAATTTTAAAAATAAACATTTCTATTGTGGGTCCTGGGTTTTAAAAATCAACTCATAAAAATCCCAGAATTTTGTGTATTCGTCTTTTTGTGTGTTCATGGCACCTATGACTCAGGAAATCCCATAATATATTGTGGTGTTGTGAGTGAAGCAAGCCCCTTTTTTATAACGTTTATGATGTAGGTACATTTTTTTTTATGTTTGAACTGTAGACCACTTGATATTAAGTGGTCTCTACAGCCCGTGGACAGCACCATATAATCTCAAACATGACGAAGCCCTATCTGCGGACGTACATAGATGCGTCATACACATACTCGAAGATTAAAATGGTCGCCTTCTTTTTAAGTGTAACACGACAATCGCAACTCTCCTATCGAAACACAAGAGTTGTTTTATGGTGGATTGTGAGGGCGGCGGTGGTACCTTCCCGGTCGAACTATAGTTCTACCACCTGTTATATATAGGAAGGTGGCATATTTATTAAAAAAGATATGGCACTTACTACTGCAGCAAGCCGTCAACTAAGAGTTCATGGGGGTGTAATTTATCCCACCTAACTCGATTAGTGAGATAAAGTAACCTTCAAAACCCTAAGTATTATTTGTCCCACAGATCGAACATCTTGCTAACGCAGCGTGGAACAATCCCCATATGTAACATGGGGCTTTCTGTCCCATTGTTGACGACGCGCAATAAAATAAGTCCTTGACATTAACAAGATCCCATAAGCATCAACGTCCACTTCCACGAGTAAGGTCACGACTCACGGCCCCCGCTGGGAGATGGGCAATTGGCAAGTTGCCATTGAGTGTATATGTACAGGAAATATATACTAAGTAGCAGTAATAAAGAGAACTTTCTATACGATATGATTGTGAATAAATCAAAACTCATTGTTAGCTTTATGTTACAAAAATTATTCGATTTTATACTAAATATAGGATGTATTTGAATTAAGAAATTATGGTTTAAACGTTTAAAGCTGGTAGGTTCCGAAGGTAGGCTGTGGCTCGACACAGAAGACATCACCGCTGCTTCTATTTCTGTCTTATGACAGCAGTGTTAAACGCTGCTGTGTTCTGGTTTGAAGGGTGTGGTAAGGGAGAGATAGTGACACGAGGCGTTCCAACTTAGTCCTCGAGGGTCGCAACGCATCTATATCCGATCTCAGGTAGGAATTTAGTCTTATTTGGAATTGATTACACAGGCCCATGGGCGGCTGTGACCACTCACCATGTTGTATACTTTCCACGTGCAATGCTTATTTGCTATTTCTATTCCATAAAAAACACACCGGTGCAAGGAAGGCTTTTAGCTTATATAGCCATGCAACGTGATCAAAATATTTTCATTGAATGCTTAAATCGTTTTGTATAAGGAAATCATATGTGTAACAACAATTAATCCTGGAGCATTAATGAAGTATAGAGCATACTCCACCAAGCTGCTCCAATGCTGATTGTCGGAGATACGGGTTAGTGGCCATCTCGTATCTAATGTTTTCAAATCGTTGATCAAACCGGACCGACTGTTTAACGCGGACTCCGAAGTACGGAAGCGCGCATGGTAGTTAGCCACGGGCGGTCATACATCCATCTGCTGACCGCGCCCTACATTGCCTCACTTTGTATATCGGTTACGATCTACGTAAGCCGCGGAGCTATGCGCGCTTAATCCAGCTTACCAAGTTTCGTTTGTTTTCTGCACATATATGGCACATTAACTATTGGATGATATGATGCCTTTATTTTTTTATGTGAGAAGAGTAACAAAGGATCGAGCATATCACCTAATGTAAAGTTATGGAGGTGATTAAATGATTAAGTCCACATAATTGACACTACAAGAACAGTGATAGCCTAATGGCTACGATTCCGACCTCTGAAGCTGAGTGTCCAGGGTTCGAATCCCGACGCAGGTTCAATTTTTCAAAGTTATATGCGTATTAGAAATTAATGATCACTTTCTTTAACGGTGAAGGAAAACATCGTGATGAAACCTACACATCTGAGAATTCTATGTAAAGTTCTCGAAGGTGTATGAAGTCTACCAATCCGCATTTGACAAGCGTGGTGAACTATGGACTAACTCTTTCATAATGAAAGGAGACCTGTGCCCAGCAGTGGGACATTAATGGGTCGATGACGATGAATTGACTCTAGCGTCTTCTTTCTGCGAAGTTATTCATTTATTGCCATCACCATAACGAGCCTTAACGCCACGTCTTTTTCTAAAATCTATATATTTAAATCTATGTATATTCGTTAAATCTAGTTTTTTTTCGTTATTAATTTTCTTTCAAAAATGTAATATGTAATAATAAAGTACCTTTCGTTACCCCAATGTCTTATGCGATATTGTTCTGTAGATGAACGTTTTTTCATCTTAATTAAAATATTTTATAAGAAACTAAGCCGTGTCCTTGCCATTTAGAGGCAGAAAGCAGTAGTCCCTAACATCTGCTTCCTTAAGTAAGGTCACGAGCTCCCGCAGTGAGGAGGGTTGGTTTCCTGGCGCTAGCGGGTACGTTGATAAATCAAATCCCAATAAATTATACAAATATATCTCAAGTATCTGTTATTTAATAAAATCTCATCATCTCAATCATCTAAGGGAAAGCCTAAGTCCAGCAGTGGACTTCAAAAGGCTGATGGATGGATGGATGGAACCAAAAGTTTGAGTACTTGCTCTTCCAATTTTCATGAATATTTCATGATTTGCTTAAATGCGAAAGGAGAACAAATAAACGATCATATTTTCGTATTTTAAGTTCCCTTTCTTACTCTACTTACTTAATCACAAATTAAGTAGAGTAAGAAAGGGAACTTAGTTACGTACTAGCGTGGTAGTAATTACTGGAAGTGTTACTATGTAAATAATACAATATATTACAAAGTTTGTTGCCAAAATAGATCTTTTTTTAATTCACTTAAGATATCTTAATAATAGAACAACACAATAGTTCTGTTATACTTCGATTTGAATGATTTATTTCTCAAAGATTGTAACATTCTCCAAAATACATGAGAGCAGTGATAGCCTAGAGGTTAAGGTTCCGGCCTCTCAAGCTGAGTGTCCGGGTTTCGAACCCCGCACGCATCTGTAATTTTTTGAAGTTATGTGCGTATTAGAAATTAATTATCATTTGCTTTAACGGTGAAGGAAAACATCGTGAAGAAAGCCACACATCTGAGAGTTCTTTGTAAAGTTCTCGAAGGTAAGTGAAGTCTACCAATCCGTGCTTGGCCAGCGTGGTGGACTATGGCCTAACCCTTCTCATTCTGAGAGGAGACCTGTGCCTAGCAGTGGGACAATAATGGGTCGATTATATATGGATGATTAACTCACTTAAGATATCTTAATAATAGAACAACACAATAGTTCTGTTATACTTCGATTTGAATGATTTATTTTTCAAAGATTGTATATTGTATATAAGATTATATTCTCCTAAATACATTGTAACAAAAAATGTGGCACGTCATATCAGCGGTGTTTTATGTTAATTATTATAAATGAATGTTGGTAAGGGTTATTGTCCAGTGCGCGCGATTCGATCCTATCTCGCTTCCGAGCGTCGCGCCGCCGTTATTATGATAATAGCTTTGAGACACGAAGCTTATTACAAAAGGCACTTGTTTGTGATCAATCAGTTTTATTTCGTCATGTCCTTTACACGTTAATATTCGAACGGGAACGCTCTATAACGAAGTCGCTAGGTGCTGTCACGATTAACTACACGAAATTATTTCGTAGCCTTCGAGCCAATCAACCCTGGTGTAGGCTTCTAGCATAATATGTTGAAGCTTATAGTCCAATGCGACAAATTTACTTGTTTTGTAACAAATGTAATATTGATGAATGAAAAATTCTTAGTTTAACTTATGTAGATCATTTTTTTTAATTTCGACTGTATATTTCAATAATGTAATATTAACAAATATATAAAAGAATTTTATTTAGAATTTATTTTAGTTAGAATTAATTATCATTTGCTTTAGCGGTGAAGAAAACATCTGAAAGTTCTTTTTAAAGTTCTCGAAGGTGTATGAAGTCTACCAATCCGCACTTGGCGAGAGTAGTAGACTATGGCCCATCTTCTCATTCTGAAAGGAGACTTGTGCCCAGCAGTGGGAAATTAATGGGTTGATGATGATAATGATTTTTACATACAGCCTAGAGCATAGATATTCGTTACGTTTTAAATCTCATACTATTTCTTCCTAGGACTATGGAAAATAATAAGCTGCAAGAAAAGCTTCATGATTTTAAATCTTACGGCTATTTTGATGTCTGTGATAACCTACATCAATCTGTCACTTGGACAGTAGTACTGAGTTCTAGAGGCGCCATCTGTCACTCTGATATTGATACTTCAGTGTCGATAGAGACTAGGTAGACTTTTCTCGACACTTCACAAATAATATTATTTTGATTTAGAACTATTAGAATATTTTGTAGGTTATGCCAATATTACATCATTTAGATAATCCGAACAAATTTTCTTTGATCGTTTTTTGTTTTTGGATAAATCCCGATTCAAAATGACTAATTAATAGAATGTACATTTCCAAGGATTTTCCTGAAGATTCCTGTTACGTGGTGCAATATATTTTTAAATGTTTTAATAATTCATGTTTTTCCTTTTCAATCAAATCGTAGCTTAGGAATATGCATAAATAGCATGTTTTTCCTTTTCAAACAAATCTTAGCTTAGGAATTTAACCACAAACGTCATCACTCGAACCTCTTTTTTAAAGCATAGGAGTGGCAAAGTCCATGTGAAGAGCATGCACTTCGCTTGCAGTAGATGTGGGGACACTTACATGGGCTGCAGTGACCACTTAATATCGGGTGGCCTGGTATTCAAACATAAAATAAATCATAAATGACGTTGATAGTGAAAGACAAAACATAGTTTGTACAGTGATTGATATATTTATTATTAAAGGTAGTAATATTTCACTGCATAGATATCTCTATACACGAACCGTTCTAGTTATATGAGCTCTACATGCCTTTTCTCTACAATCTGTCTATCGAGATAAGTCTCAGAGGCGACGATGAACGACGTCGATCCGTCAATCGGACAATGGAACCAGTTAATCTATCCTCCTACCATCAGTCACTGATATATTTGATAGAGTCTGCTGAAATTGCCTAAGATTTTTTGGGGAAATTGTGTATGTAAAGGAAATACATCTAATTACTCGATTATGTTTATCAAGTGTATAAATGTCCATTTCGTTGGCACCGGCTGTAGCTTATACGGGTTTATGCATAAGCTAAAAAGCGAGGCGTTGTCTGATTTGTCTTGAGACCGCGAGTGATACTGGTTCCATGAAAAATTCAAAATGGCTTCTTTTATTTGTTTTTCTGGCGCGGCATAATTTAATTAGTTAGGTGTTTTTGCAATCGGGTGATTTGTTTCTAATTTAATAGTTTTGTTTTTATGACGTGCTCATACGTAATCGGTGGAAAATTATGATATCTCTTCACCTAAAGACATTTCCCGATTAAAGTAATTCATTAAAATAATGTATTTATAAAACACGCATGAATATAATAATCATTCCTCATGCATGCCTTCATGCATGGTGTAGTGGGAAGAGTCCCGTGCCCAGCAGTGGGACATAAAAAGGGTTGGAGCCAAGACATGCACGCATTACAAATGTTAGTATACAACAGATGACTATATTCAAATTATAAATAAACATTAAAAATCGTATTCGGATTTCTTGGTAACTTTGATTGATTTCCCAGTCGATCGTCAGTCTTTTTTTTTTTAATGAAACCAGTATTTATTTGTAGCCTCGCTATACAGCGGGGGAACGCTGCCAGTGTTCTGGGCACTTTGTCTCAGGCTGGAGTGGTGGATGGCATATTTAAATTGTATGTTTTTGCCTATATTACTATGTTATAAAATTGTTATTACTATTACAAATAAATACTGTTTTTATTAGGATTTGTTTTGTTGCTAAATTGTATTAGTCAACTTTTATATAAATTTAAAAATAATAATTTATTCTCTATGATCGTATGCCAGTTTTTTTAAACATAAGATCAATGTTAATATAATTATGTTAACGATAAAATATGTTTTGAAAAAATTAAGTACAGAGTCAATTTTGATGTCGTAACTTTCCATCGGGTTTTTATTGCTTCTAATCAGAGATCAGAAACAGGGGAAGGGGAAACCGATGAACAACTATCTGTAATAGAGGAAAAATATTTTTTCCTTATCTCAAAGTGTCAGATTGCATTGCAATGTCCCGTTTTCCTTATTTTATCGCACTTCCGTTATCCCGACACTTGATGTTGGCTTATTCTCAGGGAAAAGTAAGAATGTTCTCTAAATGGTGGTCTACTTAGACTCATGAGTTATTGTTTAGCGACTGATTTAAATATGTGCAAAACTGAAATGTATAGAAACATAGAATGCAGGATTTCATGTTTGACGACCCGTGTGGCGCAGCGATCACCTCATCGGTTTGATAAGTTTATGGATTCGATTTCTGGTCGCGCAGGTGTATAAGTGATGTGTTTGTGTGCTCGTCTTTGTATGTGTCTGTAGGATCACCATCACCTATTTCTCTTCACAAATAGTGATTTAAAGGTGCTGTTGGAACAATGTGGTAAGGTAAATGTACAAATATAATATAGGCGTGATAGCTTAGTGGTAAGATTTCGGTCTTTTAGGCTGGGAGTAAGGTGAGTATTAAAAATTGTATATATTAATTAAGATAAATTCAAAACATAAAAAGCACTGATACAAGGAGTATAATGTTATGATTACGGCCTCTCATTTTTGGGGTTCGGTATTCAAATCCTGAATCCTCTGAGTTCACAAACTTATGTGCGTAATTATCATTTATTTTAAAGATGAAGGAAAATATTGTGAGGATATCTACACACTTGAGACTTATCTGTAAAGCTTTCGAAGGTGTGAGAAATCTACCGATTTGTATCAGGTTACCGCGGTGGACCGTAGCCTAAACGTTTCATTTTGTGCGAAGACCTGCTCAACAATGGGACAGTAATGGATTGATGATGATTAATATAAGGCGTTCCAACTCATATACAGGACTCTTGTCTATTTGGAATCAGTGATCAATCAGTGATCAATTTCCGTGAGCCGTGAGCACATAATAATGTGGGCGGCAACTGTAGCAAAAATTTGTATTTTTTTTACATCAGAAGCTTAGCAAACAAGAGAGCAGACAATCCGATTTTAAGAGGTTACCCTTTGGACGTATATATATAAACTCAAACAGGACTGAAGTGATATCTGAGATTATATGTAAATTTTACACATCACTACTCCTGACCAAGATGGTCGCCTCGCTTGTAAGAATATCTCATAACTACAAAAGACACATATAAACAGGTACAGTAGAATAATCAATGGTTAATTATTTGTACCGTAACTCTATCATTATAGTTAATAAATTCACATTACAATCACCGGTAGCCACAATAAGCTCTCAGTTGGACATATTGAGACAAAACAATAATTTGTTTTTATACGGGGCACGAACCTTTGCTATTGGAAGAGGCAATTGGTATTGTTATAAATAATTTATTATGTTAAGGATAACATTACAAGATGGATGCGTGTGTTTATTTTTGTATCGTCTTGCGCCTTCATATGCTATTAGTTTCTGATTCGAATAATTTAATAACAATGATCACGATCCGCGTGGCGCAGCGGTTACCACACCGATCTGAAATGCAGAGAGTACCGGGTATCATTCACGGCCAGGAATACATCGAAATGGTGCATTTAAATTTCTGTTCTGGGTCTGGGTATTAGTGTACTCGTGTTGATGTGTCAATGACACCCACAACATAAGGTATCCGAGTGTGGGCCACGAGTATAGAAAACGTTGGTTTTCTTATAATGCCTTGTAAACGAGCTTCCAGTCCACCTGGTCATTGGTCACTGTCGCCCATGGACATCTGTAATCTACACCAAATAGGACTGAGGTCCTTATTGAGGTGAGCTTCAAACCAGAACACAATAATGCCACATTGTTGCGGTAAGACAAAAAAGTGGGGACAGAGCCGAAAGCGTAACTCGAAAATAAAAAAAAGTACAATAGGTAGAATAACTTTAAGTAGAATATACATATTTCTTACTTAATGTTGTTCTTTAAAATATATGCCGTTCATATATGTCACTATCACCCTAGATAATAATAGACAATGTCATTAGACATTAATTTTGCTCTTTGTAACCCGTCGTCGGTCTTTTAAATACCGTATATTCTTACCACCACCCAGGGTAGTGGCAAACAAAGCCAGTAGACTGGTAGACAGCTTCATTAAGCATTAAGTTTTCTGTCTCTTTGTAACCCTTTTATTTTTATAATTCCATTTATTTTCACTTTAACCCAAGTTAGACTAGTGGACAGCGCCTTTAGAGATAGTTTGCCTTTTGTAACTCATTGATTTTTTAAATATATATATCATAATGATTTATTACCCTTTGTTCTTTTAAATTGCGCAAATTCTGAACATCATCCAGAGTAGACTGGTACACAACGCTATTGGGCATTAAACTTATCCTTTGTAACCCTGTTAAAACTATATATTCTCATCATCACCCAGATAGTGGTAGACAAAGCGATTAGAATTTAAGTTTGCTCTGAACCTTTAGCATAAGGTATTTTAAGAAGAATCAATAAATAACAAAATGAAGGTGCTGTCGTCGTAAGCGAACCACGGAGTTCCTATTCTGGAGCTTATATAACCGTATTCTAATTATATTAATTACAATATAGTTAACCTTTAACAAACTGGAATCGGTTCTAGTGACGCCGATTCGTAACAGAACCTCTTGGGTTGTATAATGTATCGTGGAAATAGTCCCACGCGTCACGTCACGTTGATGTTCCTACAATGTAGGTTTCAGTGACGCATTCATAATCACATACTGAAATAGAATTGCTGTATTAACTCCGTTTTATACTACTATACCTGCCAATGGTCGCGTGGAAACGTGGTCGAACTGCGCCTTGTAACGGAGTTTATTTGTGCAGTGCAAGCTGGTTGCAAGGGTAGTGATAGCCTCGGTGTTAAGATTACGGTCTCACGCTGGTTGTACGGGGTTCGAGTTCGGCACGTACCTAAATTTTCGATATTATGTGCGTGTTACAAATTAATTATCATTTGCTTTAACGGTGAAGGATACTTTACGAGGAAACCTATACATTTGTGAGTTCTTTGCAAAGCTCTCAAAGGTGTGTAGTATATCAATCCGCATTTGGCCAGCGTCGTGGCCTATGGCCTAATCCGTCTCAATCTGAGAGGAGGTCCGTGACCAGGAGTGGAACATTAATGGGTTGCTGATTATTACGATATATTTCGGTCTTATAACAGCAGTGTTAAACGCTGCAGTGTTCTGGTTTGAAGAGCATCGTAAAGGGGAGACACTAACACCACAGACACTTAGACCTGAGATTTACCAACTTATCTGAGACCGATCTCAGGTAGGATTTCAAACCAATTTGGGACTAATTAGTGATGGAGATGGGCGGGAGTGAGCACTCACCATCATGTTAACTGCTCGTGAGCTTCTTCTGAACAATATATTGTTTTTTTATATATTATAAGAACCGTCTACTTATTTTTCTTTACTTAACTACTCTAAGATTCAAAAGATATCGCTTCATAAAAATGTTCTTAAAAACTGTTTGACGGCTAACTACAACAGTCGTTTTTGAGACGAAGTTCGAGCGCGTCTTAAAATTTCATCCTCATCTTATTATATTTTCACCATCGATACTAAAATGCATGCTCAGGGCAATTTAAAAAAAAACTATTTTTAAAAAGGGAGTCTATTTTAAACATGATACAATAGGTACTGTGCTGAAATTTATATTTGACAAGAGAGATTATTTTAAACACGATATAATAGATAATGTGCTGAAATTTAATGTTCAGATTTTTTTTTTCTTCGCATAAATAACTCGAGAAAAAATTGTTTTCCTCTAGTTTTTTTCACGATTATCTTGATTGTGTTTGACTGTTTGGCTCAAAACTGTTCATACTTATGTTAATACGAAAATTGTGGTAACATGAGCGTGAAATATGATTGGGCGAACATGCAAAGGTGCGCAAGGGTAGCCAAACAAGAAATTTATGAAATCAAAAGAATCGCCGGTTCACGCAATTGCTCTTTTCTTTACGTATTTCTTGACCTCTATAACGGCATTACGTTGATTTGACTGAATATAAAGGGAAATTGAAGAAAGTGGTACACACAGGTTACATTTTGTTACTCGAATTTGCAGTGATATAGAGGTTAAGATTTCGGTATCTCACGCTGGTTGTCCGGGGTTCGAAACTCGCATGCAGCTGTAATTATCACTTGCTTTAAGGGTGAAGAAAAACATCGTGAGTACTCGTTAAATAATATAAAAATGTGTAATTTCCGCGATAATATTAGCCTAAAGTCATAAATTAGACTTTAGTTAAAATACACGCAGAAAGTTTTATCCCTGTAGTCGATATCCAGCTGTAACGCTAATAGCTGCTTTCGGATCCAGCGCTACATTAATGAAAACATTGTAACTGGCAATTGTAAATGTGATTTTTTTATATTATGTAACGAGTACTCACGATTTGCGGTTTTTGAATTGCCTATATTTCAGCCCAGTTGCATGG
>DWKL01003306.1:0-11653 GCA_018249415.1 Phareas burnsi
GGTGGATCGTTTCGAATATTAGCGCCGCAGTCAATGTGTTAAAGCATTTATGCCCAATATTTTATTTTTAAATTTACCTCCCTGGCAACATTTTCTAATAATAGCTTTCCGGGTGCAAATTCCGACCATGTAGACATTCAAAATATTAACACGTTAACTGAGGCGCCAATACTCAAAAAAATCCAGCCATGCTGCTGGCCACACCTGCATTTCCCCGCAGTTTTGTAGCGCACTCGAATTAATGCGGCGCAGTCGCAAGGCATTTTCAGAGCTAGGAATTTGTGTAGTTGAGGAGAAAAATGATAGACCACGAGGAGAAAAACATTTTTGTGTTCATGAACCCTAGGATTAGGAATTTTAGTTGTACAAAGTAGAACTTTATGACGATATCTACGACTAAACAATGTGTAAATTTTTCATATCTGAACATTTAAACTAAATAAAACATACCATTAGCAGAAAGAACGGAAAGTTATTAATGCATTATACATCCAGATATTTATTGGGTCCTTCCAGCAAATGAGCTGCCCAACTGAGGAATACAGACGGCGAAGACTGACCATTACTTACAATATATATAAACTAAACTTTATTTCAACGCAATGGATTCAACGTAATGCAAAATGTACCTTATCTATATATTTTTTCACAAGGAAGCCCTTTCAATGTTGAAATTGTTAGAAATTTAGATTTTTCTAGTAACTTCGATTTATTTGTTATAACTTCCAGAGCGCATGCTCGATCGAGTGATAAACGCGTCGTGGAAGCCTGGTTTCGCAGTGATCAGGCCGCTCATCAACGACCTGGTCAGCACAGCCTTCACCGACATCTGGAGCAAGTCCTTCAACAACTTCCCTCTTGACGAATTCATAAAAGACTGATACTAGTGTAGTGTGTGAAGTCTATTGTACAAAGTTAGTGCCAGATATTATCGTAACAATCGTTTTTGTTACTAACTGTAAGTTTCCTGTAAATTATTAGATAATATTTTGTAGTGATTATTATTTTTGATCTAAGAAAATCATGACATATGAAACGGTATGTAAACAAAATGTGCAGGTCAAATTGTATTTTTAAAACTAGTCGATTATCTTTACTTTTATCAAGCTAAGGATCAGGCGAGAGGACGGAGCATAAATCAAAATCAGTTTTATATTACATATCTCAATATTATATTTATTAAAAAATATAACCTAACTATATATATGACTTTATATTTAAATTCAATCAACAAATAACTTGCACGTTCATCGAAACTGGAATAATCAACCTCAGTCTTCCAACACAAGTGAGTACCAACCGAACACGCTTCCACCAACAACAAGCCGCCGCACGCACTCCATAAATACATTATATTATAACATTGCACCTTCAATTTTATATTTTAAAACCAGTTAAGTATTACACAAAAAACATGCCTTCAAAAATGTCCATTACACATATCACTCGGCCCGTTTACAATGGTTCTAAACAAACGTACGCAACCGACTGACGGTGCCCGTGTTACAGAAGCTGTGAGGTTTAAGAAAAATAAGTACAGGAAATACAAGTGAAACAATACCGGGCGCAACTATAACGCGCGAGTCGATCGTAAATCCCGCGCCAGACGTCGCGAGCGAACGAAAACTTCCGACGGTAATCGAATAATGTTATCGAGAATAGTATTACATCATAATTACAAATCGATACCGACGACCGCACATATCCAAAGGTCGGATACACGAAAAAACATTGAAGTTGCAGTAAAAACGTATAATGTAATACCATTCGAAATCGTACTACTATAGACCCTGTGGACCGCCGACACAGAGGTCGCTGTACGGACTTACTCGTTGTAACGGTTTGTTTATACAATGACATCGCTCTGACAGTTCACCCCGAGGCTCCAGGGGAGCTCCTGAAATGAACTGCTCTACATGAATCTATGATATAAGCGTAACAGTGAGGTCTTATCTTAATATTTTTACACAAAAACATTCACTTGAACGCCGCAACCGGCCAGGAAACGTGCAAGCTCGAACGTCTAACATGACACGGTCCGTTCGATGTTCCAGCTTACACGTTACATAAAATTTAATAGTACACAGCCGTGCATCCTCCATCTGCACTACATACAGTCAGTTCCCATCGTCGCTTCGGCGATTTTAGATTCGCCCGCTGGGTTCACAAAACAATTGTATATGATTAGATTCAATGCAATGTAGAATTGTCGGAGACGCGTATCATAGTCAATTTTGCTAAATACAACTAAACGTATCAAACAAAATTCCATATATGAGTACAGGCGAGTTTACAAGTAATAAACGGAATATTAACCGATGTTTAATTAATGGAAGTAGCGTAAAAACCTTAACTAAATTACGAGAAAATTTTCGATTAATTTGTACTTCCCTTTCTCGTATGTTTGGCCCCAGAGTTTGTGTTGTAAACGATTTCAATAGAGAAAGAAAAGGTATTTTAATCAGATTTTTTTTTCAATTTATTATAATTGATAGGTCGGAAGTATCGAGACAGCTGACTAGCAACCCACGTTCCGACGGTAACTTAGATTTATAAACATTTCGTCATATTTTTAACAATGTTACTAAACTTAAACGTAAAAACAGAAATGTCACCAAAATAATCATTCTTATCTCTTACATATTATTGTAAACAAATAATTAATTTTGCCTCTTGGATTAAAATAAAAAGTACTAACAAAAAAAATAAGTGTTAAGAAATCAATGAAATAAAACTTAATTTTAAACAATTTTGGGAAAAGTGCATAAAATTCATTTCTATAAAGATCTAATTTCATTAAATAAAGACAACTTTAACTTTCCTAGGATTTTCAAGGCGTCCATCGATACGAAAAATAACAGCGCGGTTAAATTTTATAAATATTATTAAAAAACCTACAATTTTAATGCTATAACCAGGGTGTCTGGCGGGACTTGTCGCTCTTCACGTTAAATAAAAAAATCTAAAAAGATTATTTGCGCCAAATAATATGAAAATCACCATCCTAAAATTTAAACAGTCTTTTGTATTAAGAAACATAACCAGAAAGTATAATTAGGTTCAAACGTACCTAAATCGGTACCCTACCATCTCAATACGACCTAGATCCACCCAACGCCGGCCGCGCCCACTCCGAGGGTCGACCGCACTGACCCACGTGCATTTAAATTAAATCTAACATTAAATTTATTTTGATATGCACTTATTAATATTTTTACAATGAATTTGTGCTGTACACTATTCGGAATCGACGGGGCCGAGGTCGGCGAGCGGATGAGGGGACGCGTCTGCCGCACGGCTCGCTCGGCAGTCCGATCGCTGAAATCATATCGAAATACAAAACGGCAGCCCGTCCGACCTCGGCCCGCGACCTATTTACAAATGACAACTAAGGAGACCCGCGACGGAGCTTAAATAACATGAAACAATTTCACATTTAACAACTAAATATTTGGCAAACGACAGTATATCGTCGCAGAGATTCGCGCACGCTACCACATCGCCGCGTTGCACACGAACCGATTCAGATTCATGCTAAAGTTATAAAATCAATCATTCTCTTGGCGATGTATAATCCGATTTATTATTAGTGCAACTAGAGATATTATCCGTTAGGTTAGCGACACTCCACCATCTATCTATCTCGACGATCTCGTGTCGCGTTCACCGTTTCAAGTTGTTATTTTTATCAGAACGCCGTTGCCATCCACCAACGCAGTCGTCGTGCAAATATAGTTAACGAGTGAAAAGAAAAATCGGAACACATCGACGGCGGTGGGCCGCGGCGTGCGCGAGTCCCGGCGAGCGAGTGCAATGCAAACGAGCCCTCCGCGGTGGCGCTGTGACAAATCGGGAACACTAAGAGCTAGCTTTACAAGTAAAATCGAAGGCCGCTAAGATATCACCGTTCATTACATCGTAATATGTACACGGCGGCGGCGAGGCGAGCCCTCCTATGATTTGAGCGAGACTATGTACACCGCGGCCGCCGCGCCGCCGCCCCCCGCACCCTCCCCGCCGCACCCTCGACGGCGTCGGCACGCTAAACACCCCATCTCTCCCGTATTACTATTTAATCAGTTCATTGTGTAAAAATCAAAACGTGTAAAACATGTAGAGGGCGTGATCGATGTACAGTCTGTAGATACGACGGGATTATACAACAGAATTGTATAACAAAAAAAAAAAAAAAAAAATGTATGTCGATAAACGTAAAGACAAATCGTAGGTACTCTCGTCTCTCTTATTCTTGGTACAATATTACACTAAGTTCTCGGAAGTTGGGAGGATAATGATTTAACACGAGCCCATGTCGTCCTCGAAAACAAAAAAAATGGTAAACTACGAGTCCTAACATTTAAAGCCACGTCCATATGTATAGTGTACGAAAGAAACGATGAAAAGTAATGACGATAAAATTTATACCTAGAATAATTTAAACTGAATTATTATACAATATATAAGAGACACAAGGATTGACGTTATTTCACCATGTTTCAACAGAAATAAGGTTGAGAATATATTATCATTTAAAGCAAATACCAAACGGAGCACGCACATACGCATACGGGGTCTCGCTCGAGTGCGTAATCCAATGACGGTATGTCGCGTTGCGTCGTTAACACGAGACTACTAGTGACATTAATTTACTATATTTAGTATGTTTAATTTTTCATACAACACATCAGAATCAACAAGACACAAGCGAACGATTTGTACGTGAGCTAACCACTTTTATCCAAACTGTGTAAACTTAGAAACATTAACAAAACCACTTGAACGAAAATCGCCGACATACCGCACCGTGGACACGTCAGGACTTGCTCATATCGCATACACGACGCCATCGAGGCCGCGCCCGCTGCAGTGTCCGAACATCTCAGACGTGTACCTCGCTTTAGATTACTCTAACACCCATTTCGATCCTAATAAACTCAATAGAAGATGAAGTTACCGGTTACCGGCTCCGCGCGAGCACGTCGACACACGCGCACGAATGAAAAAATAACAGAGTATGGTGCGTTTTGTTACGGAACGTTTCAGACGAATTCGTTTCATTTTATAGTACAAAATGTTCAGCTCGGCTGAAATGACTACGTTTATCGTGCTAGCGTCGTAGCACTACGGTTCACTGTACAAGCCGCGAGCGGTTCGCGGTCCACTTATGCACTATCCACCTTCACTGACACGGTTAGAACTCGAAGTCGAACAGTTCCGAGAGGCCCTCGTCGTGGTCGAGGCAGAAGCCGTAGTCGCTGGCCGACATGGGCGGCTCCAGCGCCAGGAACGGCTCCAACTCCAACGGCTCTGCAAACACGGTCGTCACACACCAATATTAATTTTCATGCAGATATTTTTTATTGTTTATGTAATGGCCTGCGGAACCTGGCGTCGTACGGTCGCCGCAAGGCATCTGTGATTGGACGCCAGAAGTAAATGCGATGGCAGAGCCACCTCTACATACCATCACCAATGCGTACTTCTAGTATTAATTACTTATTAGACAAGGCGCCAAAGATTAAACAAGATGAAATTCTTTTTTTTTTTTTACATATTCACCTTCATTAATATATCATTCATTTAATAGATAATTTGATGCATTGTGTAAAGGACGATTTAACGCACACAACAAAAAAAAACTTAATAAAAAAAATGCACTGAACATAACAACATAAAACATGATTTATGGGTAACATATTAGAATATAAGTTTTCAAATAATACACATTACAATGTTCCGGACTAATAGAAAAATATCAGCAAGCTGCGGATGTTTGCAATAAAATTTGTAAACATATTTGTAAACTGAGCACGGATGCTGTACTTGCAGTACGCAAGCATAGCATCCGTGCTCGGCTGACAAGAAAAATACTTATTACCCATCGGAGGAAAAATATAATGTACCGTCGTGTGTACATCAATACGCTACAGAGTGATTTTTTTTTTTAATTATTCTATAGAAAAGGTGTTATTAAATCTCGGAATGGACAAGACGAAATAGCATACAATAAGAGCCTGCCATTAGAAGTGAAGAGACACCCGAATAAAAAGAAGGATACAAGAGTTAAGCCACACCCTTAACTTGGGACTATAACACTATTCATTTATGGAATGCTTATCACATAAAATTATACGTAACACATAAAATTTTACATAACACAAAATTTTATGTAATATTTTTTTTTTATACAAATTGTTTTCTATTCAGTAATTTATATAACTATTAGCTTGCTGCTATTTTCCAACTAACCCTGTATAATGGAACGTACCAAATAAATTAGCACTTGTACAAATAAATAATGATAATCATTTTAACATAAGTATTATCAACACAAAAATATGTACCCTTAGAGACAATTTATTAGAAACATTAAAAAAATAAATAAACCAATTGTCCACGAGTTAAGAATAAAATTAGATTAATTATTCTGGCACAAGTCACTTTTTTCGTATCCCTTGAAAAACCTTTACTAATATAAAATATGTTAATACGCTGGTCACAAAAGTGAGGAATGTGATTCTATTTCGGTGGAAAGGCAGCTGTATTCTGGTTTGAAGTAAGTTCCAACTAAGTTAACAAGGATGGCAATGCACCTGTGGTCAATGACAGGTGGGATTTCTATCCTCTTTACAGTTAATAACAGATGTCAACGAGCAGCAGAGACCACTTAACACTTGGTGGGCTGCATTTTCCTGTAGACATTAAAATAATTGAAACATCTTCAATGCCACTCTGCCTGCCGAAACCCACACATTTTTTTAACGGACACTTTTTATACAAGAAAACCAAACAGGTTATATTTTAATAAAAAAATCATAACACGCATTTATTAACTTGGCCTGCATGTATCTATGTAACGGAATCTTGTGATTCCATTTCCGACCACTTCCAGATGTCCGAATAATTTGGAATGCCGCGCATGTATCGAGTCTCGATGTCAATGCAATAATTTCATGACTGTGGCCTGGCTTTATCACCGAGATCATAGGGTCATGATAAAACACAGCCATACGCACGTACGTGTTAGTAATGGTATAGCAACACCACCTAGAAACGTTTAGTTTATTGTGACTCTAATTTATACACGTTTTTGTAAATTACTTTTATAAATTAGTGGCAAATAGGTTTTACAAATGATGGCGTCTCCCACCTCGGCTGACACCCGAAACATTTATACAACAATAAACAGGGCCGTCCATAAAATACTTCCAACTAAAAGCGATCGTCTAAAATTACCGTAGCTTTGCTACTAGTACTATTAAAGTATTTATCATAATAGGAGGAGGGGGATAAAACTTACATTACTCGAAAGGTACTATACCACAGAGATGCACAAAAAAATATACGTCGCCGTTGACGCTGGCAAAATAAAGTGAACACACGATCTCCCCATACAAAAAACATTAACAAATTAAATCAAATTGCTTACTTTTATCATGGTCATGACTATGAACTAAACCTTCCCTGCACGGTAGAATATTGCAAAAAAAATACACAAACAAAACCCTGCGTTGTTTTCCTGTATATTTGTTCTTTCCTCCTCTTGTTTTGTCCTCACATTGTTCAATAGCATAGCAATTCTATTAATTATATTTTTGTTAAAAAAAATTGTTTTGTTAATAGAGATTTCAATTTGCCTTTAATTATATTTTTATTTCCAAAATTACGCAATTGTTTAAATTCGACTACAAACTATAGAAAAATTGTTTTGTTAATAGAGAATTCTATTTGCGTTCAATTTAATTTTTTATGTCGAAAATTACGCAATTATTTAAATTCGACCACAAAAGACACTAGTAAATAAGAATGCTTAACTTCATTTCCTATTTTGTTCGGCTGTTTCTTCCGGATATAGTTAAGGCCAGCATAGACCATCGATTTAAAAGATTCCATTACAACAGCGCGATGGTTCCAAGTATTAACCTGTGGAACATTCGCTTCTGTGACAGATACATGCTGTATGACAAATGGACTCGACGTGTGAATTAGCGAATATGTAATCAAACGCAGTGTCCGTTTGACACGCGTTGTGCACTGTAATGCTTCATTTACCGACAGCCGTTAGGACAATATTGTAACATTACAAGTATGCGCATCATAATCTTTTTAAAACAAGTTATTCTAATGTAATGCACGTTTTGAATCAATTACCTATACGCATAAATAACATAACAACACGTGGATGACGTATTTCATTACCGCATTATAAGAATAAGATTCGTGGCGATCACACGTACGGAAAATGTCATAATATGTAGTCAAAAATAATTTAAATCGAAATAAAATTCACATTATTATTGATCAGGCAATTTATATCATTGATATTACCTTCCTGCCTTTACATAACCCGTAGATTGACCTCACCGCGACCCCTCGTCATGTCACGTCACGACAGGTCGTTCCAATAATTAAATTAAATATATCTATATATGTGATGTTACATTTATTTGGATCCTTACCTCATGTTATACTATTATCACTATGTCACCTCCCTCCCTCCCCTCACCATTTTGTGTACATATTTTATGGACCACCCCAAATGAATACTGACACAAAGCTGCTGTCGACTCTGACAGACGAAGCTGAGGCAAAAGACGCGATTACATTTGGTACTGAACAGTGCGAAACGAAATTTGACAAGATAGGTCGATGCCAGAGACACCATCGCCAAATATCATTAAATACGGAACGAGAAGCCGACGTAATTTACTACTTCAACTCTTATTTAGATTATATTGCTTGTTATTTTAAAGGTGTTCTGTGTGTAGAAAGACATGTCAAATTTCGTTTTTTTCACTCATTATTATGAACATTAAATTAAATTTTCGGGTCGATATCTCGATTTAATTTTGTACTCCGGCTACAAGCGTGTGTGGAGAGTATAGAAAGTAAAAAAAATGATTAAGATAATAATTAAATTACTACCACATTGCAAATGAACAAGCGCACCACACTTTAGCGTACAATTGCCATAGTAGCGATCGGGATTCATGGACAAAATCGAGATGTCGACTCGCAAATGAGGCATCACAGCCGCCACGGCGGCGGACTTCCAAACACGGTTAGACTATTAACGATGGAGCAGCGTCGTTATCGATGGTTGCGGTGGATTAGTAGATGTCGTTAGGTGATGTTAGTGGCGGGCGCCGTGAGCTGAATCCCATGGTGCTACACCGCACTGCAGCCGCACGGGACCCAGCTCGCGGGCTCCGCCGGCCCCTCGCCCCCTCTCCCCCACCCCGCACCCCCGCGTACCGACTCGCTATGTACACACACGCTCACGCACTCGACAAAACAACCATTTGTATGTATGCATGTATGTAGGCTACGGGCGTGGCTAGATAAAGAGCTAGCTTGCATATGTCAAAATTTAAACTCGTAGAAACTATTTTTTTATACACTAAAAGGCAAAATATTTAGTATATTATGTATATAAACATAAGAAAACCTTCAATTGAGTATAATTTATTAATAAAAATTCTTATTTCATGTCGTGTTTATACATTTTAGTAAAGTAACAATAAAATAGAACTTTACAGAATGTTTGTAAACCATGGTGCTCACAGTTCCAAAGCAAGAGATCATTTCTAGCCACACCTAAACCTGTGTAAAATGATAAATTATTGTAATCTTAATTAATATGTGTAATTTATACAACCACACAATGTTTAATGTATTCAATATGAAGGTAATATTTGAATGTAAAAGTTACTTGACATAAAAAAAAATGATAATACTAAAAAAATCCCCTTTAAACTTTTTCCAAAATTACATTGAAATTCAGTTTATTTAAAGTATTTCGAGGCAATTAATACATTGACAACAGTTCATCCCATTAATTAAATGAAGACTTTAAGCACAATTTAAGAGCAACTTTATTTACAAATAAGAACCAATTCCATAACTGTGTTTAGTTGGTGATACAAGTGTTACACATTAAGATATGTTACAGACAAGTAATAATTAAATTTTACAATTTGAAAACAATTATACGAGGAAACATAAAAATATATATTTCAACTGATTAGATACATAATTTTTAAAGTCTAAAATTTCAAAAATAAAAAATAATGTTTAATCCATTTATAATTGGTGTCCTTGTCTTTATATTGTTTTTTAGTTAAAGGAATTTCTAATATTAATCTTTCATGCTCTCAAAAATGAAAATATTTTTTGTCCAGCATTTTCCTGTTTCTTTTGTCCTTATATCTACGTTATTCATCTAACATATAACAAGCTTGATTTTTATAATGACATAAAGATAAATTTTATATCATATCAAGTCTTTATTTTCTCGAATGGCCTACGATCATATAGTTTACGTTTCCGCATATAACAGTCATACAACAAGTTAGTAAGCGACAGAGATGAGGGTGAGTATGGCGCGAGTGACGTGAGACCGACAAGCATGCAACCATTAGCCGCCCGCGCAACAACAGTGCGACCCCGCGTGATAATGTCGTATAAATAATGGCAATGCTATCTTCCTCTGTTAGACTCCGCAAGTCGTATAGCTAGAACTCTGACTGTGATGTGACTTATAACACACAAACCACAGGCCGAGTGCTAGCCACAAAACTTACACTTCTTCCTTCAACACCGTGATGTTCCAATACCTGTTGGGGATGAATTAGTCTAGACTACTGTGTTACGTCTATGTTAACTTATACACTCATAACTTACATACTTACTTGATTACACTACTGATTTAAAAATATCTAACTTAAAAATATATAATGTGACATTATTAGTCATTTGAAATTGTCGTTATAATTAGATACCCTACAATAAAATCTCTGTATATTATTATTAACATAATGCTAACAATAACATTTTATGGAGGTCATGCTTAAAAAAACATTTATTACAATAGAAGAGATGAATGCAGGCAGATATAGGTTAAGTAGCGGTCTTAAAGTAAGTTATTTTCAGAATAATAAAAAATGATGTAGTTTTTCTATATATTCGAATCTTACCACATTTTACTCAATTTTTCAACGAGGGTAATTCTAAGGGTCTTTGCTATATATGAATATATCCCTACACTTAATAAAAAGTAACATACAAGTTGTAAGGAGTTAATTTCAACAAAGGTGAAGGAAAATGATGCAAATCTCGGTCTCACCACCTCTAAGAATCAAAATTCTAGTCTTATCTTCTCTGAGAAGGGATTAAACAACTGAAATTCAGACAACATGTCCCACATGTCAGCGGGAACACATTGCGACTAGTTAAGACGTCTTTAGAAAATAATTATGCTTAAGTGTATTGTACTATAAATATTCTGTAGACAATCTCAAATACAATAATGACAACATTTTTTTAACAATGACAACAAGTATCAGACATGGCAAGGAAAATTGCTGAGTTGAAGGAGAGATGGACAGAAGGACAAGAGAAAGAAAGAAAGCGAGATTGGAAAAGGAAAGCAGGAAATTAAAAGAGATGAGAAAACAAGGAGTAGGGATGTAGAGCAAGATAGTAGACAGAGGCGGGTACCTGACTCCTGGTCCTCGGTCTGTAGCTGGAAGCGCCCGCCGCCCATGAGCGGCGCGAAGTCGTCGCTGTCCGCGATGAGAGCGTTGCGTAGCCGCCCGCGCGCGCCGCCACCTGCGGGACACACCACCTTGATCCCGCCATCCCGCGCGGCTAT
>DWKL01003307.1:0-11652 GCA_018249415.1 Phareas burnsi
ACAACAACTGCTTCACGGCGGATTATGAGGGCGGCGGTGGTACTTCCCCAGAAGAACGATTGTTCTACCACCTATCAAACCTAACACGACACCCCGTGTGCAGCGGTAGCCATACCAATTCGACACCCGAAAGTATTCAGGTTCGATTCCCAGCTTGGCGAAAATGTAAATCAGGAAATTAGGTTTCTGTATCTATGTGTTCACGTCTTTGTTCATGGCACCTATGACTGGGAGAATCCTGGGGCCATGAACGCGTTACATTTTATTAACTCCGCAACGACAGCCATAGTTCGCCACGTAACGGTGGTGGCGCCGGAGAATGCACACGAAACGGTGGCATTGTACCGTACCTACCACATGCCTGTTAGCACTTCTAGACCAATGACATTGACATAGACAGTGCATCCGGCGAATACTTTTAAAAAGAAAATTTATTATTAATATTTTTCAAACAATAGTTTCTTTTAACACGATACTTCTTTATTTATGTTAGAAGAGTAGCAAATAAGCTTGCATGCCACCTGATGTTACGCTATCACAACAGCCTATGGACACATTTAACCTTTTAGGGGAAGTTTTATTGCAGTCGTACGTAGATGCGTCACTTCTCCTGAGGGTTAAGACGGTCGCCTCGCTGTAATTGTACGGTAACCAAACCTCTCGAACGAAAACAGAAATTGCTTTACGGCATATTATAAAAGCGACGGTGGTACCTTCCCGGTTGAACAATAGTTTTACCACCTATTAAACTCACACGCAATGAATACGTACATAATGTCGAAAACCAGAGATGGGAATTCGAACCTAAGACTATCCGCTATTTCAATAACTAAACTACATCATCATATCATCGTCATCAACCCATTAATATCCCATTAATATCCCACTACTCTTCTTCTTCAGAATTAGCAGGGTCAGGCCAATCCGCAGTTGGCCAGCATGGTGGACTACCACCACGCTGGCCAACTGCGGATTGGTGCATTTCACACATCTACAAAAACTTTACAAAGAACTCTCAGGCATGTAGGTCTCCTCACGATGTTTTCCTTCACCGTTAAAGTAAATGATAATAATTTCTTGTACTGGATTCTAATAGCGATTCTAATATCGGGATTCAAATCTTGGACTTCCAGCGCGAGAGGCTTGGATCTTAGGCTATGACTACTTAGAACTACTAAATCTAAATATACAACATAGAAGACCAGAATACGCATTGCTGTGGCTTTCTAGTATTTCGTTCATGTACGTACATTACATATTATAATTGGTATTGTTAAGGAGAAAAAAATACTGAACAAAAACTATTCTATCTCCCAAATTGGAACAAAAACACACACATTACAAAAAAACCGTTAAAATCGGATAATTAGTTTCGGTGTTCATCCCGGACATACATCGTGACACGTGAGTTACATATAATATACGTCCATTCACAGACACAAACTGAGCCATCTTTACGAACGGAACAACATTTCCATTACGATCTCGGCCGTCGCCCCCCGTGAGATACAGATCCTCTGTGTCGCGACACCGTAATGTAAATCTGTCAACCCGTAGCTGGAGTTACATCATCGCTAACATACACATAAAGCTGTCGGCTCAGTGGCGCTATCGTCGCGAACGATCGGGAATTTCGAGACAAATGGGACATCCTCGCCGTCACATCGTCATTGTATGGTTGTTTGTTTAATTCAATATCAAAATTATGTTAGAGGCTTTCGTGGCCCCTTACTGTCCGATACTTCGCCGCCACTTTGCATGATTTATGGGTTAGAGATCCATTAATTCTCAAGAGAATTATAATCCTTGATAGGTGGCAAAACAGACCACCTTACACGTTGACTGCGGCGCTAATATTCGAAACAATCCACCCGTGCGGCGCGTAACACAAGAGGCGTGTTCCAGTACGACGGCACACATCACATGCGTGCGAGCCGCACGAGTGGCACGGACAGTAAAACAAGACAGGTATGTTTGACGCAGTCAATGTGTTAAGTGATCACTGCAGCTCATGAATTTAACCTCAAAGAAAACTGAAGTTCTGTGAGAGATCGTACATAAATGCATCATTACTCCTGAGGACTAAGGCGATCGCCTCGCGGTAAGTGTGCCCGGCGATCGCACCTCTCCAACCGAAACAACTGCTTCACGGCGCATTATGAGGACGGCGGTGGTACTTCCCCGGACGAACTATAGTTCTACCACCTATCAAAACTAAATCTTATTTGCTGGATTCAAATGGGTGACACGGTCAGTGAAGATACCATGTATAGTTTCATTATGATTACGTTTTACATTATTTGCTAAACGTAACATTTACATGGAGATAAGGCTCTCTTGAGTGGTTAAGATAAAAGGCGGTAATAGTCTAGTGGTAATATTCCGTCTTATTCTGGGGGTCTGGGGATCGATTTCTGACGTCTGATTTTCCGAAGTTATGTGCGTATTACGGTGAAGGAAGCTCGTGAGGAATAGGTGTTTGAAATGGTTGGTAGAACTTTAGATCGTCGGGAGAGGGACCACCGCCGCCCTCATAATTAGTTAACACTTTGATTGTGGCAAACGCACGTGTCGTGTTTTACGGTCCGAGCCATCCGTGCGTAACGCACTTGTTGTGTTGCGCGCCGCACGGGTGGATTGTTTCCAATATTAACACAGACATAACAGGTGTGTTTCAGTATGGCGGCACACACCGTATGCGTGCAGACAGTAAAACACGACAGATGCGATTGGCGCAATCAAAGTGTTAAACAATTCGGTATTTCGGCCGGAGAAGTGTAATTGTCGGATATACTCACAGCAAGGTGACAATCTTAGGGAGTAGTGTCGCATCTCCACCTTCGAGGTGACAATCTTAGTGTCCAGGGAGAAGCATCGCATCTACATATAGAACTTCTTCGGTCATGTTTAAGGTTAGATGTATGTATATAAATGTATATTTAATATAATACAATCCAAAACATTTTATATAACACCAAATGAAAAACTACATAAAGGAAACGTAAAAAAAAGTATAATATTAGTAATTAATTTATTCTAATTTTAAATTCATTAAAAGTCATTTAAACATGACAAGTAAAATCTTTCATTAAAAATTAGATTTCCCTTTTTACTTAAATTTTCTATTAAAGCATGTTTTCTTAGATTTTTTAACCATAGTTCACTGTTATCACACCTTTTACATATCATTCATATCATTATCATCATCAACATTCACATCGCGCCGCGTCTGTTTTGTGTCTCTTATCACCACCGCTTTATATCAGTAACGATCCTAGCGTGAAACATGTTCACCCACGACCACGTCTCGACCATAACCGCATTGGCTCCAATTAATTCATCAGTCAACGGTCGTAGGGCTATGTGTTTGGCGTTCATTAAAGACACTGATTTCGAACTATTTTCTATCTTACCGTCTAAGTCATAAGAGTTATACGAGATGCCTTCGTGATATGGTTTAACGTCACCGTTGCTAGGCCATATGTACTATAAAAATCAAAGTTATTTTCCCAAACAAAGGTTAGAAGTAGACACGGCTTGTGGCGATCGACGCGGCTCGTGGAGATTGTAATAGATCTACAAGTTAAGAAACGTCGCGAGTTGTATGGGTGACACTTTTGTATTTTTTCTTTTTTTTTGTGTTCGAAGAGTAGCGAACGAGTGTGCAGGCCACCTGATATAAAGTGGTCGCTGCAACCCATGGATACCTACATTTAACATCAAACAAAACTGAAGTTCTGTCTGAGGTCATACATAGATACGTCACTACTCCTGAGGACTAAAATGGTCGCCTCGTTGTAAGTGTACCCAATCGTACCTCCCCAACCGAAACACAAAACTGTTTCACGGCGGATTATGAGGGCGGCGGTGGTAATTCCCCGGACGAACCATACGTTCTACCACCTCTCAGTTATTGTATTTCAATACATTGCGACATTCAGTAGATCTCCAATGCTATTCCTCAGTTCTTACGATCGCAACGTGCCCTCACGGGACGGCAATTACGAACACCCACGCACACCCACGTCCTCTGCCTCTCTGAAGAGCGTAACGGAATCGATTATGAGGCTTTCACGTCCAACGTAACATGGGGAACGGTACGTCTGATGCACGTCACGCTAGACCCAACGGCATTTTGGACCCACTTATCAGATATCGACGATAATGTTGACGAAACCATAGACACGTCACGTGATATTTTTGTCGATGACAGACAGGAATGTTTTGTTATCGGAGTTTTAGTGGAGATAATCTGCGTGCCGGCACGTAACTATTAACGCATGCGGAGGGTTTCATTTCATAACATCTGTGCCCCGTAATTGCAGGCTAAGTATTTTGTGATGTTCGAAGTGCAACACATTGTCTGTTTCTCTCTGGACACAGACAGTGCGTTTCGGATAATGTAACAAATACCAAAACTAGATCCATTGTTACAATGCCACGTTGAGCCTCCACAAGATTTTGTTTATAGGATAGAATTTATAGCATTATTTTTATCATAGAAGAGTAGCAAACAAGCGTGCTGGCCACCTTATGTTAAGTGGTCACTCCAGTCCATGGAATGACCACTTAACATCACATTAACCTCACCTCACACCACATTTAACCTCAAACAAGTTTCTGTTTAGGATCGTACATACTCCTGAGGACTAAGATGGTCGCCTCGTTGTAAGTGTGCCCGAAAACCACACCTCTCCAACCGAAACACAAAATCTGCTTCAGGGTATATTAAGAGGGCGGCGGTGGTACTTCCCCGGAAGAATTACCTATCAAATTTGTTTATAAACAGCAGTTCACCTCTTGGTAAGCGGTCACTATCGTCCAAGGATGTATGTTATATGTTTTCTTTATGTTAGATGACTAACAAAGGATCGACACACCACCTGATGTTAAGCGCCCATGGACACCAATAAGTAACCTCAAACAGAACTGAATTCCTATATGAAGTCGTATATAGATGCAACTTAAAACTAAGATGGTCGCCTCGCTTTCAAGTGTACCCGACAACCACACCCCTTCAACCGAAGCAAGAAATGCTTCACGGCGGATTGTGAGGGGTGTGGTGGTGCCTCCCCAATCGAACTACTACCACTTATTAAAACTGCAAATATATTTCAAAATACAAAAAAGAATATTGATTATCATTTTTATTATTGCATTAATATCTGTCGGTTATCACCAATGTCAAAAGAATTTGAATTGTCAGAATATCAAAATAACGAAATAACGTTCAGGTAAAAACTTGTGGCAGGAATTATATCCCGCAGCGGACGCGCCGCGAAATATTTAATTTGGTATAGCTCAAAGTTTACGACATCTAGATGTACTCCAAAAATTTACTACACATATCACGCGGCTTGTATCCATGCGGACTGGTGTTCAACGACGGTCCATCCACACTGATGGCCTCGGAGTCATCAACGACTAATGGTTAATGTGATAACCTAGTGGTTAAGATTCCGGCCTCTCAAGCCGAGTGGCCGGCATTCGAATCTCGCATGCATCTCTAATTTTTCGAAGTTATGTGCGTATTAGACATGAATTATCATTAGCTTTAGCGGTGAAGGAAAAAATCATGAGGAAACCTACACAACTGAGGGTTCTTTGCAAAGTTCTCGAAAGTGTGTCAAGTCTACCAATCCGCACATGGCCAGCGTGGTGGACTATGGCCTACCCCTTCTCATTCTGAGAGGAGACCTGTGCCCAGCAGTGGGACATTAATGGGCCGATGATGGTGATGATGATGATGATTAGACTTAAAATTGGCCGAAAGCCAATATACCCACTTTCCAAAACTTTTACACGCGATTTTTAAATTATTGACGATCTTTGTGACAACGGTCCGTATACCAATCTGGGGTCTATGTTTGATAAATATTAATACCACTAAAAGCGGAGTGATATAAATTTCGGGTCCCACGCTAGAGACCCTAAGTTCAACCCAAGCGTCGCTAATTATTATTATGTATACTTCTTTTTTTTAAACAAATTTTTTTAAACAAAATATATTTTCTAGTAAGCGTACATTAGGACATAAAATAAAAAAAAATTAAACATCAGTTCTGGGTTCTATAACAATGGGAACTAAAAATAAATTATATAACGCATACTTCACTTATAGCCAAACAACATGTTATCGTATATCGTGGACACCATGTACACAAAGAAAAGTACATGAACACTTAGACCCAGAGAGAAATTTATGCCCACCATGTAACATCTCTCTACCTGGTCAGGAATTGAACTCGGAGACCTCTGCGTGGCAGGCGCATGTGGTTACAGCTGCGCACGCAGATCGTTAAATGATGATTAAATGTGTATTTATTGTTTACAATTCGATGTAACATCGCCGCGTTGGTAATGAGCTGCGCACTACAGTGGGGAACGATCCTGTACACAGCCGTACTGCCTCGCCACTGCCAAAAAACAACCATAAAACCCAACGCCTGCAAACTGACGGTGATAAAAACAGTAAGAAGTATAAAGTAGGAACGATTTACGGCACAGACGTCGCCAATTTCTCCATACCTAGTTTTATCATCAGCATGGAACCTAGGGTTATAATTTTTTTTTATGTTTGTAAAGTAGCAAACGAGCATGCAGGACACCTGATGTTAAGTGGTCACCGCAGCCAATGGACACCCACATGCAACCACAAACAAAACCAAAGTTCCGTTTGAGCTTGTATACGGATGCGACGCTACTCCTAAGGACTATGATGGTCGCCTTACTATATGTCTGCCTGGCAACCGCACCTCTCCAACCGAAACACAACAAGTACTTCCCCAGACGAACGATTGTTCTACCACCTATTATATGTATAATCCTAGGATGATAAAATTTAGAGGTGTCAATGGCAGTGTTCATAGGTGTTAAAACTATAATTCGTATGGTGTGCTACCACCGTCGCCCCCATAATCCGCCGCCAAACAACTCTTGTGTCTTTATTGAGGTATTTAACCTCAATAAAGATGGTGTCGATGGGCTGCAGGAAGCACTGAACATCAGGTGGCCCACACCCGAGATTGCTACTCTTTTCACAGGTAGTGATAGCCTTTTCACAGGTAGTGGTAAAATTCCTTTCTTGCGAGGGCTCCGAGATTCGAAACCCACACAAACGTCTGATTTCGAAATTATATGCGTGTTAAAAAATAATCACCACTTGCTTTAACGGTAAAGGAAAACTTCGTGAGAAAACATCTGAAAATTCTCGAAGTTGTGTGGAGTCTGTCAATCCGTATTTCGTAAGCGTGGTGAACTAATACCTAACTTCATTTTGAGATGATACCCGTGCCCAGCAATGGGTCGATGATGACAATGATACGCGACGAACTGAGAACCCCTCTCCCTCGGGTAGTCAGTTGAAGTATTGTACCGTGCATAACTAAGAAACGACTTTCCACGATAGTTATTATGGAATCTAATGAACGTAAAACTTGTCTTCTCCGAAACGACGGGCGACGGTGATTTGCAAAAGTAATTTATTCAATTTTACGTGACAATGATAATGCATTTACATATGCAATAATGCGCGGCCAATTATCCGAGTCTACTGTGAGTGGAAAGCGAGTAACGATAAGCGATATAAACAAAATATAAAAATGTTACGCCGTCTATATAATGACAATATCCTCCGGATAAAATTGCTGCGACGTACGGACAAACAGATGGATGTTGATGTCCATTTGCTGCAGTGGTAACTTCATATCAGGTTCCTGCATGTTGGTTTGCTACTCTTCTTAAATAAATAACTGTACATAGGCGGCAGCACCGTAGCGCTGCTGTTTTCTGGTTTGAAGAATATGGTAAGACTCATTAACATTTTCGAGGCGTTCCATCTCGGTCCTCAGGAGTAGCAACGCTTGAGTGACAGACTTCAGATAGGACACTTGTATTTGAAGGTAGGTACAGATGTGCATAGGCGACAGCGATCATTTAATGTTGGGTAGGCTCTTTTACTCACTACAACTTACTCAAATTTACAAAACTTACTTAATTTACAACTTTAACAAATCATAAAAAAATTACAAAATTAAAAAAATGTACAAATCTTACAAAATTTACAAATCTTACAAAATTGACAAATCTTACAAAATTTACAATGTTTACAAAATTTTAGTTTTGCTAACCTCCGTGCCTCTGTTGTTGATAGGAGCTGTAGACGCCTCGCTTTTCGTTTCAACTCGTGTATGGGTATGGATGAGACATCAGCCTTAAATCGATACAGACAGGGAGTAATTCACATTTTCTATAACCACTAACATCAGCCATGTAACCGCACGTAGCCAGCCAAATTGTCGGTGTAACATGCAACCGTATGCGGTTGTAGACCATTGCCGTGAACCTAAACCATTATGACAACGGCTTGGTAATTGCAAATTCTTTTTTATATTTACCGACAAACGGAGAAACAATTTTGACGAATGAATACCAATATACATATTTCATGTTGACGACCCGCGCGGCGCAGCGATTACCGTACCAGTCAGACGCGCAGACGGTTCCGGGTTCGATTCCCGGCTAGGCAGACATTTAAGTGATAAATTTAGATTTCTGTACTGAGTCTGTGTGTTTGTCTACTAGTCTTGTATGTTTCCATGATACCCACGACACTGAGTAGATATCCTAGTGTGAGGCTATGAGTGTAGAAGGTGTTTATTCATTTGTTTATGTTCTACACAGCGTTTAAAATGCACCCACGACATAAGGTAGATATCCTAGTGTGGACTATGAATGTAGAAAGCTGTTGTTTGTTTACGTCGTGTACAGCATTTACTTACATTTAATAATTATATGTATATGTACGAAGAAATGAAAATTAATAAACAATTCCTCCTTTTGGGAATAGAAAAATAATTACGCTATAACTCGTACTGAAACTTACCTGCGACGGGCGAGGAAATTCATCGCGTTAAAAGTGAAAATACGGAGAATCTGAACGTAAAAGTGGTTAAAACGAGAAGTAATTAGCTGCTACGTATCGTTCGTTCGCTCGTTTCATTCTTTTATCTTTCACTAAAAGAATGGCTACCTAACTTGCGGAAACGGTAAAAATTTTCAACGGAGAGATATACCTACTGTTCACAAAAGAAAATTTTCCCAAATTGGTTATTGGACACTTCGAATTAATGGCTCGATAAATTGTACGATGAAGTGTTATGATTAATGTTTGGAAATAAAATTTTCTTTATTGAATTTCCGAAATTAAAATGTAAGTTAGATGAATTTGTCGAAAATATATTTTTGCAAATCTTTCCTTGTTATCAGCCCGTTATTTGATCATTGTTATTAATAACTAAGGAGAGACACGTGAGATAGTAATGAGTTGAATATGATAATGAACATTATAAAATTTTTGACTCATTGGGCAAGGGTCTCGTCACAAAATGACGATTGAGGCATAACCTTCTACACAGGTCATTGTCTTCCACTCGACTCTAATGCAGGTTGCTTTAGTAGATTTGTTACAAGTAGGTCCTTAATATAATTTTATATTACACATCCCTCGGAAGCTAGGGGTCCCTGCAGAGTAGGGGATGCTATCCCCTGGGGCGCCACGGGAGGTCGATAAGCTGGAAGAGGGTTCTCTCGTCAGATGCTAACATAAAAGCTTTGTATATATACCTTGTTTTGGGGATACATATAATAGTTAAGGCAATGACATATCGCTGGTAAGACATTTAGGCCTCCCGCTTGCTACTCTGGAAATCGGGGTTCAACCGTTCAAACTTATTTTAGCATACTCCTCTGACTTTTAGAAATCATGTGTAACGTGAGATAAATTATTATAACTTGTTTTAATGAAAAAGGGAAACATTCATAATATTTTTCAAGATATATATATATAAAATCTTCAACCTGCCTTTAGTTTATTTCTACTTCATCATTTACTCATTACTGTCCCACTGTTAGGCACTGGTCTCCTTTCACGACGAGAGGGTTTAAGCAATAAGCCAGTCCAGAAACACAAAAAATATTTCACGGGATTATGAAGGCGGCGGTGGTACTTCCCCGGACGAGTTATAGTTCTATCACCTCTCGAAAGTTCTACTAGTTAGGAGAACTACCCCGATTAATAAAGATAGTAGAATGGTACAATATATAATTTTAAGCTTACTGGATCTCTCTGCTCATTCTACCGGCTTTACAATGAAAGGTTTGACCTGGCGCTTACGTCATCCTTGCTCGAATACACAACTCTATAAAGGATGATGTTCCATTCTTATCGATTGCACTGTGGCGATCCTTTACGGTCCTATTTGGATCTTGTATAATCCGCAGGTGTAGTTCTTTTTACGGCGTTCCTCGAAAGCAATTTCAAAAGACAAGCAAAAGGAGTTTTTCTTCGAAGTCGACGATACATTGGTATCTTTTCTGGCTTTAGAAATGTCCATAAGCATCAATGCTTATTTATAGATGTACTGTCTGCCTTTTCGTTAGATATAATTAAAAAAATACTGCCATAACGTATCACTTATAAAATAAGAGTTTCAAGTGCTATATTAAGCTGCCGTCGTCTGCTTTCAATTTAGTCCTCAGGGATACAAGCTACGTCGTTGCCAATATGGACCTTAGGTAGATTCTCAATCATACTTAGACCTGATTATAGATATCCATGAGTAAAAGTGGCTACTTACTACCAGGGGAACAGCATGCTCATTTACTCCTTCTTTGCGATTAAAAAAAGTAAAGCGTGTTTCAGGAAGTCATTTATTACCGCGACAAATTCCAAAAAACAAACGAACTGTTTCGTTTATAAAAATAGAACGGTATATTTTGTCACGATTTACATAACGCCTACCTGAATACCATAGGCATTCTTTCTGAGTGATAAATTAATTGTGTCACATATTTTTTTTGGATTACGACTGAAGATAAGATTATTGTAAATTTCATAGTGCAATACAACAAAGCACTTGAAGATTTACGTCTAACTTTCGTGCAATAAAATGTCAAAATTGATTTTACTAGTGTAATAGGAATCCAATGCTAATAACACATATTTCAATTTTGATTTTGTGTCGGTTTTGTATTTTCAAAATAAATCAATTGAATAAAAGTGGAGCGTTGTTGCTAATTTGTCATTTGAGCGATTTATAGGCAGTATATTGTTTGTACGTGTCGAAAAGTTGATTAAGTGTTCATTATACTGAAATAGCTCTGAGACGCTAATATGACGCAAATAATATGCTAAGTTATGCAACACCGGTGTGGTCAGTTCTCGTATAAGTGACAGACGGTGAGAAAAAATCGGCCTTATGCCGGTTTGGATTTGGAAAAGATTATCCCTTTCTAATACCGAGTTGGGTCAATCCGTACTGGCGTAACCTAAGTATTATTCTGGGCCCGAGGTTCAGTTAAGAGTTGAGAGAGGGACACGTAATTATTGCAAAGAAGATTAGATAGGTGGTAGAAATATAGTTCGTCCGGGAAAGTTCCACAGTCGCCTTCATAATCCGCCGTTGGAGAGGTGCGGTTGATGGGCACACTTACGGCGAGGCGACCATCTTATTCCTCAGGTATAATGACGCATCTACGTATGACCTCAGATGGAACTTCAGTTCAGTTTGAGGTAAGATGTGGGTGTCCTCAAAGTCCTGAAACATTATTATGATCACAAATGATGTGATTATGAACACTGTCTCTTTCAAC
>DWKL01003308.1:0-11650 GCA_018249415.1 Phareas burnsi
AAGGGTAAAACTATCCATCCGTTAGTCAATTAGACATGGCCTCCGTATAGGGTAACAGTATGAAATGAGCGTGTCGTGTCACAGGTTGAGGCCGGCGGCAGCGCGGATCCCGAGGCGGACGTGCTGGTGCGATTGGCGCGCGGCGCGGCGGGCTTCGGCTTTCGCATTGTGGGCGGCACCGAAGACGGCAGCCGCGTCGCCGTCGGATACGTCGTGCCCGGTACGCGCGTACCCATTGCGTGCACGCCACGTGCGCGTCATGTGACCATCACATTTTTTATTTTTAATAGAAGCAGTAATCGAGCATTTAGCTCGCCTAAAGCCTGGTCTTATGTTCAGTGGTCCATGCTGAACAAAGGCGATCTGTAACTGACCCCAAATAGAACTGGAGTCTCGTTTGAAATTGATCACAGATGCATAGTTGCTCCTTAAGACTAAGTTGGAATAGCTTTATCAGTATTACCACACCCCTCAAACTGTTCAAACACTCTGTTTCTAGACACAGCAGCTTACAGTGCTGTTATAAGTAATATGTATGGCATACAAGTGGTACAGTATAAGTCTAGTGGTAAGATTTCTACCGCTTAGATATTTTAAAGTGATGCCCATATTATAAATTAATTATCACTTGCTTTGACACTGAAGGAAAACATTGTGACACCTATACACGCCTGAAAGCTCTCCATAAAAATCTCAAAAGTATGAAGTCTACCAATTACCACTGGGCCAGCGTGGTGTATTATAGCCGAATCCTTTTTATTCTGAGACAAGACTTATGGATAACGATGGAACAATCTGTGGATAATGCATAGTTGTATGAACCATGAAGGCTTACCTTCTAATGAATATTATTTATTTTTATTTATAATCCAGGTGGTCCAGCTGATGGGTTGCTCCGACAGGGCGACCTGCTGACGTCGGTGGATGGTATTCCGCTCGCTGGGGCAACGCATGCGCGCGCGGTGGCCTACGTATGCCAGGCTGCTTCCAGAGGACATGTGAGTCGTGCTTTACGTCTATCTTATCTTATACGATACGAAGCGCGCATAGCCCTGCGGCTTGCATAGATCGCAACCGATCTACAAAGTTGAGCAACGCCGGGCGCCGTCGGCAGTTGAATAGGTGATCGCTAGTGGCTGAATTTCATGCGCGCTTCTGTGCTTCAGAAGGCATGTTTACTTGTCGATCCCGGTTGTTGTCATTGGTGTAAGCAGTTTTGGCCACTAACTCGTACCAATCCCTTGCATTGGAGCAGACCAGGATGTGCCAGGTCTCGCCCAGTTGTGGGGAGAGATCCGTTCTCAGCAGTGGCATATAAAATTAAATCCGAAAGTTAACAATTAATAACTTTAAATCAATTGTTTAAATAAACTAAGCCATATAAGCTACAACGTTTCGGATTATTTGAAAAACAATGTAACTTGGGTCCGAATAATAACAGTAGCATGATGTAAATAAAATGATAAATATTATATTATACTTTCTACAGATTATTAATTCATTATATTCAATTTGGCATATTTTCATTATGTTTAATTGTAAATTTTTCATTACAACAGTTAAATATAATGGTTAAAATAGACAGAAAAATCATTATACCAGGAAGGAAAGTTATCAAAGTAATTGTTATTATGTCATTAGGAGTTGTTAAAAAAGTAAGGTATGAAGTAACATCTCTCCATATAATACATTTAAATTCTAATAAATTACGGGTTTTAAAATTGATTTCATACCTGTTTTTGAAACTGTTGGGGTGGTCATTTGTATTTGATTTGTATGGATCCACAGTTCATTTGTAGAGAGTTGTCAAATATATTTTCAGGTAACGTTAGGGGTGCGACACAACAGAGCGGACATTCAGTCGCTAGGGCTGCCGACGATGGTGGCGCCGCACGCGCATCAAACTCTACTGACGTAAGTAATGCTGACGCCCTGTTTCCACTCGTCGGGTGTTTGATCCGAACTGTAATCGAATATACTTTGATAGCTGGTAGAACTATAGTTCCTCCGGGGAGGTACCACCGATGCCCTCCTAATCCGCCGTGAAGTAACTGTTGCGTTTCGTTTGGAATGGGGCGGTTGCCGGGTACACTTACAGTGAGGCGACCATCTTAAGTCCTTAGAAGAAGTAACGCATTTACATATGACCTCAGATGCCGGTTTAACCGATCTGTTCGAGGGTAGATGTAGATTTCGTTGAGCTGCACTGACCACTTAGCATTAAGCGGTCTACACACTCATTTGCTATTCTTCTCACATAAAAAAAGTATTCATATTCATGATGATCGTCAACCCATTAATATCCCACTCTAGGGCTCGGGTCTCCTCCCAGAATGAGAAGGGTTAAGCCATAGTCTGCCAAGCTGGCCAAGTGCTGTTTAGTAGATTGCACACACCTTCGAGAACTTTACAAAGATCACACAATGCATAAGGAAATTGTTTCAGGGCGGATACGTCAATGCAGCACATGGGAGCCGCCTACAACATCCTGCATCCCGCGCCCATGTACCCTCCCTCCGCGCATATGCCCATGTGAGTATGAATTCCTAACGATATAAATACAAAAGTAAATTGGTTTATTATTCTTTCACTGGAATACACAATAATGACAGTAAAGACAATCCATTGTTTTAACGATGATGTTTATGGCATCAACATATTAAATTGAAAAGTGAAGCAATAGTATTCTTCTGTTTATTTATACAACAGAAAAAAACAAAGGTAACAGAACTTATCGTGCCATAAGCAACTGTAACGACACCATCGCCACCTAGTGTTGCTTTGTAGCGATAGTGCGTAAGCGGTGATAACCAGAGGACCGGGTATTATGGCAGTAGCCTGTATCCAGCAGAGGAACGTGTTGATGCTGATGATGGTAGTGTGTAGTGTTGCGTTCTTGAGTTGAGAACGCCAGCTTAGCGGTTACTATATCGTTCCGTCACCCAGATAATTCAGGGTTCGATCCCCAGCCAGGCAGACGTCTAAAAAATGAATTTAGATTTCTGTTCTGGCTCTGGGTGTTTGTATATTCGTCTTTGTATGTGTCCATAGTACCCACAACACAGGGTATCCTAGTGTGGGGCTATGAGTGTAGAAAGCGTTATTGAAGTTACAGTTCTTTTGGAGCGTCATGACAAAATGATGAGAGTGAATTTTTACGGTGCGCGCGCACCATGTTGCGGAAATCACGCTATGCGTCATATCAGGTTGTTTTTGAATTAAATGGAACTTGGATAAGATTTAACATTTCCTCTACTATTTAAGAGTATGACATCTGTCATATATTATTATGATTATTATTTTCTTTACAGTTTGAAGTTATTCAAGTAGTTCGCGAGTAACGTATACATACTATTCCTGATTTATTTTATTGAATTTTGTAACTTGTACGACTTAGTTTATTGATTTAAACTTATTAATGGTAAACTTTCGGATTGTATATTATTCAATAAAATATTATTTATTTAGAATGTCAATTTTTTTAAGTTATTCGTAGTGTTTGATGCCATCTAATGTTTAATTCAGTCCAAATTTATTTTAATCTGTAAAAGAATAAATTTATGATTAACGCCGAAGAAGTATAACTTGTTACGTCTGTATATAAGTACACACACGGTTTTTTTTTATTTCGGACCCTTCACCGGAGACCCGACCGTGTGTCGATAGGGCAATGTACACATTTTGCAACTTTTACAATAGGTACGGTGTCCAGTACGATTCGTCGAAGGGATGGTCGTCGACGCCGTACGACGTGACCGTGAGCAGGAAAGAGGGCGAGGGGTTCGGATTCGTCGTCATTTCCTCCACCAATAAGGCCACTAGCACTATTGGTATGTTGAACATGAGAATTTTAATACTATTGTACGGTAGGTTGTAGGACTACCGACGTGAAGCAATTCTTGTGTTTCTGTTGAAGAGGTGTGGTTGTCGGGTGCACTTACAGCGAGGCGACCGTCTTGGACCGAAAGAGTAGTAAAGCATCTACGGCCAACCTCGGATACGGCTTTAGTCTGTTTGAAGTTAAATTTGAGCTGCACTAACCATTAAACAGGTGACCTGCACGCTCGTTTTTACTTTTCAAACATAAAAAATATTACCAACTAATACTACCATCTCCTTGAGATGCTGCAGCGCGGTGACAAAAACGCATATAAAATAACCTAGGCCTTCATTTATTTAAAAATGTATTACACCTTAAGCAGTAATACAAAAAATCGATGTCTGTTAAGAGTCGTTACTGTATCTATTTTAAACGTTATAGATGTGTGGATACGTAATGCAGAGTAGTGTTTGCAGGTCCCTTGTGCATTCATTCCCCTTTTTTATTATTTTGCCCAAAAGTTCAACCTTTCCACAAAAGTTGTCTGGCAGAGATTTCTTATGATAAAGCCACCTATTATCACATTGTACGTGATTTTTTGTACTTTATTATCGTAGCTTTTGGTGTTCAGTTAGTACATATATTCGTATAGTATTGTAATGTATAGAAGGTAATACATAATAATTGTCTAGGTCAACTGATCCCGAACTCGCCAGCGGCCCGCTGTGGCCTGCTGCACGTGGGGGACACCATCGTGGCCATCAACCGCATCCCCGTGCGGAACCTACCGCATCCCGAGGTGGTCGCGCTCATCAAGCGGTCGGGGGCCTCCGTCACCCTCACCGTGCATCCGCCAGACCCCACTCCGGACTGAGGAAGCGGTCAACGGGGAGGTAAGGAGTCATCTTAAGAGCTGTATGTACTCCTTTCGAATAAGCAACCACCGATCGCACTGTGGTAGAACTCTCTGTGAACATAACTGGTCATGTAACATTTTCAAGGTAGTGTAGGGCTCGACTGGGGCGCCGTTCGAACCAAAACATTGCAGCAATGCAGCTGCATTGCTGCTCTGAAGCTATTGTTTAAGTGTCGCGGCTGTGTCGCCGCAATTAAAACGTTAAGTATCATTTTACCTTTTCCTGAAGAAAGAAATAAACACGAAATTACAAAGGAGGTATCAAAAATTATAGATATCGAAGATAAATTCAATCATACTTCGCTAATCAATGCTTTGCTTCGAACACTTGCTATGTTTGCTGCATCGGAATATACACACGAATTTATTGCAATGTGGCGAAGAATGCTTCGAACATAGACGTGGTGATCAAATAGTCTTTAAACATTTATCTATCGATCAGGATTGGGAAGTCCAAATCCGGAAGAAAGCTTCCACTACCCGTCGCCGCTCTGACCATTCCAGTCCTTTACAGCGATTGCCCCGTCTTTGGAATTTGATGTGTCGTTCAAAATCATTTTTAAGTTTGACACCGCTGATGAAATCGTTTTCTAATAAAATTTTCATTAAAAATTGTCAATAAATTCATCGTGGGCCAGTGGACTACTTAGCTTGGACAAGCGTGCTATGGGATTATGGGCGTCGGTATACATACCATATTTTTTCTGGTCTAATACCACCATGATTGATGCGAAGTGTACGTTTCGCATTAGAGAACTATTTTGGTTCCTATCTCCTTAGCTTGAAGCAAGAATCCAGGCTCTGGACGTTTACAAAAACCCTGTCACCATATGGCTTTACCCATTGGAACTTGGAACTTGGACCGACATTTGAAATCACCTCCAGTGCAAACAACTCATTTGAATATTATATTAAACGTTGATGAAATTTTGATAATGAACTCTGAATAGTTTATGATAATTATATTATTATATTACACATAATTATTAATAGATATAGAATCGAATAGCTTTAATCGAATATCAAATTTAAAATAGAATTTCTTGTAATTTATGTTTAAATGATAAGAATTACGAATAATTTTGAGTCTCATTCATTGTGGCATGGATTAATTCTTTAGTTTTTTCATGAATAAAGTTATGAAAGAAATTTCGGAAAGTAAATATTTGGTATATTTGAAAGTCCCGGTCTTCTATATAACGAAGGTAAGTCGGGCAACCGCGTAAAATATCTGATTACAGTTATATTTAGTGATTATCATTTTATGTCTACATCGTTATTTACCTCGGTGTTCAATGGTCAATCCTATGTAAATTTCTTTTTATGAAAATGAATAATGTATTAAATGTTTGATTTCTCATTTGTCTTCACTACCCAATTTCTTTCATGACCTTTTGCTATTATTTGTTTCTTAATGTATTTTTATTTTTCGATTTTGCCGTCCAAATTGCATTTTTTGTTTACTTGAAACATTTGTCTAGTATTAAGTTTATTTAAATGTGTTTAATTTTTGTTTTAATTTTACGTTAAAAATATCAAAGGGCATCTTGTTTAGTCAGTAACAAACAATAGATTTATGAATAGCCTCGAAGATCCGTCAGAAAATTAAAAACAACAGAATAAATATTGTCGTTAATTAACGATTCATCTTATAATTATAAATTTCCCTTTCTTAATTTCTTGGTTTATTGATTTTTTAATTTTCCAAACCTCCTATTTTCTTAAAAAAATTCCTAGTCCCTTATAGATTTTTCTATCCATTTAAGCATTGTAAAGGTTGCAAACTGAACTTTGTTCTTACTATGTAATTAATTTTAAAAGACGATCAATACATATTTTGCATGTCTCGTCGCTGCATAGTAATATTTATATTGGCAGCTTATTTTATATAAACGTCAATAATTTGGCAATGTCAACATTTACAAGCTCAATCGTTCAATTAGGTTTTACATGTAATCATTACTCATATATCGTTGAATATTGTTGTTAATAAAATTTTAACATGAATCTCCATTGTGCCTAAAACCCTTTTGACGTCATATATTTGTATATAGAATATTTTATAAATGTGTCATTTTCTGGCATTTTATAGTTATAGTGATTATTATAAAATGCAATAAATGTAATTTGTAATTAACTCTTGTAATAAAAATGTTACATTGTTTTATACAAAAATTACTTAGAATTATACCGTAGAAGGTATTTTTATAAAGTATAACATGGTATGCGAAGGGGCATATCAAGACACAGGATTAAATGTTATAAGCAATTTTATTGTTATTGTAAAATGTGGTTTTATAACATTTATATTTAAAAAATACTTATGTATAACCACAGAATGTGTACTATTGTATATGACATGGTACAATTCTTATATATAAACATATGCATGTACCAAATGCATAAATCATAAATGAAAATACTTTGCGACGACAGATCCATAAAAGTCCAAAACAAGATTTAAATACTTCATTCGTCAATGCCTTAACAGAGTAACGATATAATTGTTCTTTAGTATTATAAATAAGCTATTGAATGTATTTTTCCACTATTCTTAATAAATTGTTAGTATTGTAACTGTTGACTGAGGATAAGTTAAGGCTTTAACGCCTTTTAAGGTTTACTCGTAGGTTTGTTACTGGGACCACCGAAGGGAAAGTTAGCTATACGGTTTACTTTAAGTATTATTAAGAACAAGGTGTGCTTGTGCTTCGGTACGCACGTAAGGAGTTATACTTCTTTGGCGTTATTTATATATTTTTTTATTTTATGCACCAAACAAATTTTAAGTGAGCAAACGATAACTTCGTCCCACGTTAATAAATTATGTGTTGCATCGGCGCCGGCAACTTTGTCCCACCCTAACAAATTGTGTGTTACATCAGCGCGGGTAACTTCTATTCCCACACGCGCCAAATGAAGTATAACTTCAATAAAATTATTATAAGTTGCTTAAACGGGCTATGTTTTAGTTTCGCTATCAGCCCAATTGTTATAAACTTGAGGTTTATAGTCATTGGACCTTGGGCTCGAAACAGTGAAAACTCAGCAGATTTTAAATCCGATTATTCTGTCTTTAATGGTTTATTTCATATGATCCATGCATATTAAATATACCATAAAATGTATTAAAACTGTTTTTAAACAAAAACATTGCCCGTTTAAGCGTGTCTTAAATCTTCAGATATAGTGACAGGCGAGGCGAGGTAAGAAATCACGAAATATCCCAAGAGGGAGGACCTTAACTCGCCGTTATGCCAGACAACGATTTCCATTGTTTATTTTTAGGTGGGGAAGGGGGGTGGGTTAGTCTAAAACCTCTCACATCATCAGGGGGAAGATGGAGGGGTAGGGGTTAAAAGGTTGCTAAAAACCACGTGATTAATGATCGACCCTTAATCCATCAAGCCTTTTCGCCTGTTGCGATAACTGATTGTTAGTAATACGTCGCAATAAACTTCGTGCCTTCTAGAAAACGCTGTCTTGCCGATTCCAATGTTAGTAGAGATATAAAAGTGTAACTTTTGTTGAAATTTGTCCAAAGAATGTCGAAGCAAACTTAGAACTGCGCTTCGTTGCAACTTTGGTATCTATTGCTATATACATAAGTCTTATTTTTGTCTGTTAAGATAGGTCCGCTTTACACCCTAATGTTAAATGTGAAAGTTGTGGGTTATGTAATTGTAATGTAGTAAAGAATTACGCTAAATATATTTTCTGTATAAAATTTATTTTGAATTTCATTTCATCATACTGTCTTAGGCTATGCATTTCGTTAAGTCTAATTTCATCGCAGGTTAAGAAAGACCATTGTTCCAAACATTTTAAATTTCTGACAGACACAATACACAATTTGATTTTTAAAATGAATGTCCAAAACCACAGCCAAATTCTTTAGTCTCTTTCGAGACGTCACGTAATGAAACAAAACTACTTAACTATCCCGCTGTTTCCCGACATTGGGCCACGTGGGCGGTCTTATACGCTAGCCATTCTGACGGGCACTCCTGAGTGGGGTGCACTGGCGACCTCTAGGATCCATTCGGTGAAACGGTCGACGCGCGTGAACACATCGGGCACAGCGTGCGTGCCACACTCGTGATACACGGAGGCCACGCCCACAAGCACGTTGTTGGCCACCATGGGCGCGCCCGAATCGCCGAAGCAAGTGCCGTAGCCCGGATTGGCGGCGCATATCACGGCTACAAATATAATACAAGTACATACAATGGACTTAATAAAAGTCTTCTTAATAAAACTATAACTAACTGTTTATTTGTATGCTAGCAGAGAAGCAAACGAGCGTGTAAGCCTATTATTAAGTGGTCATTGCAGCCCATTGACACTCACATTTAACCTTAAACACTTGTCCTGTTTGAGGTTAAATGTAACCTAACCTAGCTCCGGTGATACGTATATACGTTACTACTCAAGACTAATAGGACTGATATGGTCGCCTCGGTGTAAGTGTAACCGACCTTCCCAATCGAAACAAAAATAGCTTCACAGTGGACTGTGAGGACATTGGTGGTCGAAATATAGTTCGACCGGATAGGATTTATTGCATTTAGCACATTGACTGCGGCGCTAATATTCAAAATAATCCAACCGTGCGGGGCGTAACGCAACAGTACGGCGGCACACCGTATGCGTGCGAACCGCACGGGTGGCGCGGACAGTAAAACACACTATCATAGGTGGTGGAACTACAGTTCTGTCAGTTATTATATGCATAAATATGTGAAAAAATATAGATAGGAATTTCGAAAAATCAAGATGTACATATTTGAATTGTGTCTCTTTCTTGTGTATGGTTAAACAGACCATTTATATATTCTACTGGTCGCCCAGCGGTCGAAATTCGCTGTAATTTATTGAATGTTTCAGTTTGAATGATATTGAGTTTCTTTTGGTAAATAGTATACCCATACAATCATGACATTATGATACAAAATAAAAAGTGGGACTTAACAAAATGGCCGTTCGAAACTCATTCAGGCAGTCTGACATTTTAAAATTTTTCGGCGACCTACTCTGCGCGGCTGTTTGACCACGGATTGACTAAGATTTAAGTACTCACGGTCGTCAATAACGACGTCGTTAATGCCTTTATATGCGGCCTGGCACTGTTCGAGAGATATTTTGTTCAGGTTGATCGACTTCAGACTGTTCAGTTGTGCACCACCTTCCTGAAACCATAAAATGAACAATGAAGTGGAGTTGTCTGGGTCGACCCAAACAAACGGTGGGAAGCATGCGGTACAAGGAGGTTTGAAGGGTGAATCCTTGTAATATGACCCCAAAGGCACCACTACACGTATTTCTTAACAGTGATGTACGCTGCAGTGTTGTGCTAAGCAGTGATAGCCCAGTGGTCAAGATTCCGGCCTCTCACACTGGGGTCCGGGGTTCGAATCCCGCATGTACCTCTAATTTTTCGGAGTTATGTGCGTATTAGAAATTAATTATTACTTGCTTTAACTATGAAAGAAAACATGGTGAAAAAACCTACACATCCGAAAGTTCTCTGTAAAATTCTCAAAGATATGAGAAGTCCACCAATACACACTCGGTCAGCGTGGCCTAATCCTTGTCATGGAGACTGGTGCCCAACAGTGGGACATTAATGGATGATATATATATTTTTAAGAGTACCAAAATGAATATGCAGGCTACCTAATGATAAGTGGTCATTGCAGTATCATGGACACCCACCCACATCTAACCTCAAACTGAAGTTCTATCTGAGGTGGTACGTAGAAGCGTTACTATTCCTGAAGACAGATGTTTGCCTCGCTGTAAGTGTGTGTAGGAACTACACCGCTTCACGGCGGATTATGAGGACGGCGGTGGTACTTCACCGGACGAACTATAGTTCTATCACTTATCAAATGATAATGTGTTGTGTTTTGAGGTCTATGATAGAGAAGAGTCGATTACACGAGACGTTCCAATCTGGTTGGAATGGTTTGACGATTTCTTTTATATTTTAAGCAGCACAGGAGCATGCAGTCCACCTGATGGTAAGTGGGCACTCGCCCATGTTCGTTGGTATTCAACCCCAAAACAAAATCCCCCTCCCACAAAAAAAAAGTCCTACATGCGGTTGGCCATGGACGCACTGCTACAACTGAGGACTAAATTGGAATGCATCGTGTCAATGTCTCTTACCACAAGCCAGATCACAGTAGTGTTTAACACTGTTAAAAGGCAGGAGTGTAACCAGAAAGGATTCTTTTACTTAAAAACTAATGCTCTATTTAAAAACACGCCAGGCGTGTGTGGCCGCATGGATCTAGCGCTCAATTTAAACACACGCCAGGCGTCTGCGGTCATATGGTTGTAGCGCCAATTTAAACACACCCTATGCCTGGCGCACTGGCGTTTAGGTAACGCTTCAAGACTGGGAAAAACACTTGTTGTTTCGAGCCGCACGGTTGGATTGTTTCCAAATTAGCACACCAGCCAACGTGTTAAGCAATTACGATGAAATAGGTACCCGAACAATATGAACTAACCGATTCGAATCCCCAGCTCACGACTCTCAGGGAAGTCCCATCAGCGATGTGCATCGCCGGAGGAGGTAGGTACAGCACGTTCACAGTGTTGCTGATGATCAGCGGAGAGGCGAGGAACACGACAGCGATGTCTTTCTCGCGAGGCTCTCCTACGTAATCTGGGTGCGACACGTATCGCTCAATGTTAGTGACAATTCCCCCTGATAAGCTGTACGTGGAGCCCGCGCGGACCTGCATGTTCGACAGGGTCGCGCCACTGGAAATGTAGGAAGTTTTGGAATAAAATACGGTATGTGGTAGAACCTTCTCAGTTCACAGGACTAGTAACGCATCTATGTACGACATTAGATAGGACAACAGTCCTGTTTGAGGTTAGATGTGGGTGTTCATGGATTG
>DWKL01003309.1:0-11650 GCA_018249415.1 Phareas burnsi
GTCGCCTCGCTATATGTGTACCTGGCAACCGCACCTCTCCAACCGAAACACAACAACTGCTTTACGGCGGATTATGAAGGCGGCGGTGGTACCCCCCCAGACGAACGATTGTTCTACCACCTACCAAAAACCTATAAAACGGGTCTTCAAGACTTATTCTTGAAATCTGTACACTAAATGATTTTGAATCATCGTTTAATTTTCTTACAATGATCAATGGTAGGTAGCGATGATGTACAAACGTACAGAAATTGCTATTTTGCACACAAATGTAAAGGTTAAAGATGCTATTTGTTCAGTTACTGATTTAAATAACATTTTATTATGTAAATTTATACATTTAATAAGAGTAACCTTCAATATTGCACCATCTGCCAATGTAGCCCTAACTTTTTAAAACTGTTGACGCAAACGGCTACGGGCTGATATGATGGACAGTAAAAAGATTTTTGACTGTCCGTCTCTCAATTGAATTGTCGAATTTTGTCGGTACTTTTATAAAGTACGTGACGTTAGTAAAGCTCTGAAAAAACGTATTTTAATTGCACACTTTATTCCTAAAGGATTTTTAAATTTTTGATGATAAATTCTATATTAGTTCTGAACTACATCCACGATATGTTTAGTTTTTTGCTTTTTTATAAATTATATCAATAAAATGCAGACTCTGCCGTTATCACATTACAGACTAGGTTTGTAGTCCATTTTGCCGCGGCAATTTTGTTGAACGATGGAAAAATTACAGCGTAATGCGATGATTGAATGATGAACATTATATTTAGATAATTTGCGATTCAATCATGCAATCAACGGTCAAGTCATTTGCATGACTTGTAAATGTATTGGAATATGTCATAATAATGATAACGTAATGATAGTAATGATAACTTATAGGAAGCGCACTAGCACTGCATAGCTTTGACCCCATTTGCACTGATTCTACCCATTTTTTAAAATGAGAAAAATTGAAATGAGAAATACATTGCATTATAGGTCTTATATGTCTTAGAACTATAGTTCAACCACCATCCCACCGCTGCCCTCATAATCCCCCGTGAAGTAGTTCTTGTTTCGGTTGGAGAGGTTGTCAGGTGCACTTACAATAAGGCGATCTTCTTAGTCCTCGGAAGCAGTAACGCATTCAGGTACGATCTTAAATAGGACTTCAGTTCTGTTTACTCATCTCGATTTTTATGAATAAATCGATGATTTATGCTGGTCAATACCAAGTGAGCAACATTTTGCGTTATTAGGCCGGCAATTAACTAATTAATGGTGGCGTCTGCTTGTAAAAAAATCTTAGAATCCTGCAGGTGTTAAGAATAACTGCCTTCTGTAAAATTATATATGTATAAGGAGATAAATTCATAGATTTTAATGACAAATGAAGAGCTTTAGATATAATTCCTGTGGTTGAGAGAACCACAGGAATTATGTTAACTTTTTTGAGTCCCCACATTCTTATTATTATTTATTTTGTTACGATATTTGAAGATTATTTGAATACGTATCCAACAGTATCCATCCAACTGCTGACCGACGTTGCTTTACATTGTAGATCGGTTACAATGTACGCAAGCTGCGGAGCTAGGCACGCTTCACAAGAACATCATGCATATGAAATAAAAATAACAATTCTGTCAAATTAGAAAATCGGTGTAAAAGAAGTAGAAAAATTAAGTAAGAATCACCTTTTTAGAACTGAAATAATTACACTGGAAAACACACACTGTTATACCTAAAGTAATATGAACAAAGCGAGTAGTAGCTAAAAGTTTATATAGATACTGCGATAAATTAGACTCGCATATAAACATAAATATATTACAAAAATAAGCCGCTAAGCAAACAATTTAACAAACAAACATTTTAGGAATTTTTACAAAAAATCCTGTATTTACTGGGAACACCTATTCTCGTTGAGAATTTCAGGGTGGCGGATTCGGAATTAACAGATTTTTAAAAGTAGAGCATGGAAAACCAAATAGTAATATATGTAATATGATTAAGCGTAGAGAAAGTGAATAACAGATATGCAAGTTACTACGTGAAAAAATAGGTATTTGAGCCGATTCTTTTGATACATTGTAAAATATTGTGTTATTGTCATATAAAGCAACATCGGTCTCCTGTTTCAAACGAAATGGTATTACGTAGAAAAACATAAAAGTATGTACTTAACAAAATTATATAGGGGGAACTCAATAAAACACTTGTTTTATCCATGATATTTGATAAACAGTTTTTATTGTTTGAAGAGCAGTAAATGAGCGTGTAGGCCAGCTGATGTTAAGTGGTCACTGCAGGCCATGGACACCCACATCTAACTGCAAACAGGGTTGTAGCTCTGTCTGAGGTTGTAAATAGATGTGTCACTACTTCTGAGGACTCAGATGGTCGCTTATAAGTGAACCCGACACTTACATCCCTCCAACAGATACAAGGATTGCTTCACAGGAGTGGTTCCATCTATCAACATGTTATCATACGAACGTCTCTTGACCGTACAAACCGCGCCCATTGCCGTTCATTGTTCTTAATTTTTTTTAATTAAACTTTTTTGGGGTAAAACTTGACATTTTAGGGGTAAAAAGAAGGCTACGTTATTCCCCTTAAAGTCCTGTCTTTGAGTGACAATCTGATCAAACTAACTCACACATGTAGATAATCCAATCTCATTTATTTTCTCGTCAATTCAAAATAACACAGACAGACACTCCACTTTTATTTATTTGTATAAAATCATTTTAATAACTATTTTGTTGAGACGTTATATAGGTACCTACTTAATTTGTAAACGATAATCACTTAACGACTTAAATACTCAGAACAATAAAATTATTTATACCTAACTCGTTTGAAACGGCCAATAATCGTTTTTATTGTTTTTACAATTTTAATTGGATATTTCTAAGAAAAGATTGCAATTTCATTAAGGTAGCACAGAAACAAAATAGGGAAAAGGCTTTGTGAAACTTTTTATATAAATAATCTCTCACATTTGTTTGCAGTTCGTAGAAATTACCAAGTGACTGCCATACTACACAAGTAGGGAGTTTATTGACTATTTTTTCACGTTACAAGAGTAGCTAAAGAGCATGGGGCCGCCTAATGTTAGTGATCACTGCAGCCCATACACATCCATTACTACTAACCTCTAAATAGTTTTATTTGAAGTCCTACGTAGATGCGTCACTATCGAGGATAAATATGGCCTATCACTTCTAAGTTGTACCAAATAACCATGCCTCTACCGGAACCCGGCGGATTATGAAGACGGCAGTGACACCTCATCGATCAAACATCGTTGCACTTCAACCTCCTATATAGCTCAGTTACCTACTTTGATATTGATCATTTTGTAAGAAGGTCACATTTTAAACAACGACCAAAGTTCAGGTTACATTCAATGCTTTAGCAAATAGATACAACTGATTATATAAGTAGGTACTATCGATTTTTTGTCAAGGCAGGCAGCCCGCTGTTTATTTATTACGTGTGTCCGTTAACTAAGTAGGTATGCCCATGTCCGTAATTTATGTGGGTCCACTACTATGTTGTTATAAAAAACGTTATCTAAACAAACACCATTTACATAAAAACATATTCCGTATACGTAACATATTTAGTATCCACTGACTAAGCAAAGTGCGTTTCGGTCCACGCACAGTGAAGGGCCAACTTCGGAGCCCTTCACGTTCACAAGAACATTCACCGTTTGAATTCAAAGTGAATTATCATCATCATCAACCCATTAAGTTTTAACTTAATTTTTTTCACAATTTTGCATTCCGTAATAAAGTTATAAGCAATAAAATTTATAAGGGGGGGTGGGACACAATTTTGACTACTTTAGAAGCGCATTGTTCAGCAGCTATTAACTTATATTATATTAGTGAAAGTTAATAATATAATATATTATATGATAAAATTTGGAAATATCATTTTTGAAAACCTATCGAACGATATCGGATTATAATTAATATAAGTAGTGCCTAAATATTATGTTCTCAAGTAAGTGGCAAGGATCTCTTTTTGAGAATAAAGTACTGTAAACAAAAAGAAAAACAAAATTTTATAATGGGAACAGTGTATCATTACTTAGTAGGTAAGTATAACTGATGCCTCGTTTGATGTTTCAATGGATTTTATTTTTACTTACTATACTGCTAGAAATGAATTGCTGTTATTTATTTAATTTAAATCCAGATTACTAATTACACAACAAAATGTCGTAATTAGTAACAAGAGAATCTCTTTCAGCCGTAGAATCAGTGTCAAACATAGATGAGGGATCCATTTTATCAATTCATGCAAGAGATTTATATTTTGGTACCTGGATACTCCACTCATTTTCCGTAACCCATTGTTCGATGAATAAGAACTATCAAAGTTTGAAGACGTACTGAAGAGAGGTTTTATCCCGCACAGTGAACTCCTGCCTGATGATAGTTATAGATGGGTTGCTATTTCTGAGGATTAAGGTGGATGCGCCGGATGGTGAAGTTAGCGCATGCCTCCATCCATCCCAGGCGAATACCAAAAGTCCTACCACTTTCACATAGTATGTGTTTAGCGAATACGTTGCATGTGAATATTGATTCACTCAAACCGGCTCCCGTCAACTGTCCAGCTAAGAATATTGAAGTTCTTCTGACACATCTCAAGAAAGGAAAGCTCGATGGAGCTGGTGATCCAGAGCCAAGTGGAGGGTAAGAGGGCGCGTGGCCGATCTCCGACTCGCTGGATAGACCAAATTAAAAAAGTAACCGAGTCCACCTTAGTCCAATGCGTACGCAATGCCTCTAATCGGCAAAAATGGAAGTCCATTGCTAGGAAAACACTCCATCACGATGACATTTGATTTCCATCTCCAAGTACCACATCTGCACAACCACGACCCCTCTGTCAAGAGTGTCCGACTAAGGAGAAGATTGATTCACACTGGAGTATTGATTCACATTCACTGCATTGAACAAGCCCGTGGTATTGTGCTAAACTAGGTGTCACTTACGACTGCATCGCTTTGTGCTACGATGGCATACGGACTCGGTGAACATTCAATTCTGCGACTTCCATTCTTCCCAATCAACTTATTAAACTGATACATTTCATTGTTGGGTCGTAGAGTCACGGGCAGAAATGGCACTAGTTCGTTTTATCCGCTTTTCATTGTGTTGTTATTGTGGTATATTAAAGTTCCAGCTTAGTTGCAGGTTCTAAATTTATTGTTAAACTTATGGCTCGCAACTTCTTCGTGCATAACATCCACAAGTAAAAAAGTAACATTGTATCGTGAGAAAATAGCTCTAACCATAGATTTAGTATTTTTTCACTATGTTCAATAACTTATGCCACGCTGGGTAAGCATAATCTGCGTGGACGTATTTCACGCTGCTTAAGCACAGTCTGCGCAGACTTATTTCATGCCGCTATAACACAGAGTGCGCAGACTTATTTCATGCCGCTATAACACAGAGTGCGCAAACTTATTTCATGCCGCTATAACACAGAGTGCGCAGACTTATTTCATGCCGCGATAACACAGAGTGCGCAGACTTATTTCATGCCGCTATAACACAGAGTGCGCAGACTTATTTCATGACGCTGTAACACAGAGTGCGCAGACTTATTTCATGCCGCTGAAGGACAATCTGAACGGACTTTAGAACATTAATAAGCCCAAGAAATGTAAAGTCAATTTGTATCCTAAGTCGTATATTTATACAAAATAAAATAAGTAGTAATAAGTAACAATCGAATAATTAATGTCATAAGTTCACGTTGCGGAACGAAAAGACAAAAAATGCTTGATTTTTAATTGATACGTACAAATGCATTGTTTGTGGCCATGAATGACATAATTGGCGAGAAAAAGAGCATTAGGTATATGAGAATAGAACTAATAATATCCTATATTAATGATAATAAAACCTTTTCATGATTCAGAAGATTATTTTATAACTCTGATCTCATTTAGTTAAATTGTGACATAAAATAGCCATTTGTAGTTAATAATATTTAGTGAAATAAATCCCAATTGCCGTATTTATATGAGATAACTCGAGCGACTGTCAGAGAAATTGATCGATTCTTAAATGACCGAGATATGTATTGTGTATTCAGTTGTATAATTTGCGTATGTACTTAAAAATACGCATCCATTTTTCTAAATATGTTTAGGTAATGATCGGTCCTATTTTTAACGAGGTAACAATGCTATTATATTATATCTACTCGTAAGTATTATTTTCTCTGTTTGTTAATTTCTAAATTAATATATTGTTTAACATAACTTCTTATAATGTTTTATGAAAGTGATATAACAATGGAAGACTCCGTACCACAGTTCCTTACAGCGACTCTGCCATGCCTTCTTCCATGCCTTGCCATCATCAGTGCCTATTCGGGTCGATTTCCTCAATATCGCCGCCTTACCTGTCAAACTTCATAAAATACTGCAACAATTAAATTTTACCCAAAATAACAGAGAAAATATTAATTTCATTCATTCGAGCTGGTTCTAATTAATATTAAATAAACACTTACCGACAAGGTCAAGTAATACGCGATGTCGCTAACCTCGGCACAATATAGACCTGAGCTGATTTACCTTCCTCATAACACTCATAACCTATTTTAAGATAACGGAATTGTTTTGAAGACAAATCAATGTTTTCCTGAGTTATATTTTGTTTAATAAATGTCAATTGTTAGGTATCCTAAAGTTCATTTTAAATGTATTGCATCAAAGAATTGCCTTCGTCACAATGTTTTATTCAAACAGTATTGAGTTTATTTTTTAGAAAATAGTTTTTATTCGGTTTGGTTTTCTTAATTAGTGGTATTTGAGAGAATAAGCAGTGATGGCCTAGTAGTTAAGATATCGGTCTCTCACACTGGGGGTACGGATTTTGAAGTTAGAACGCACCTTTGATTTTTCCAAGTTATGTACGTATTAGAAATTAATAATCACTTGCTAGAAAACATTGCGAGGTAACGTACACATCTGTGAGTTCTCTGTAAAGTTCTCGAAGATGTGTGAAGTCTACCAATCCGCACTTGGCCAGCGTGGTCGACTATGGCCTAACCATTCTCATTCCGAGAGGAGTCCCGTGTCCAGCAATGGGACATTAATGGATTGATAATGAATGAAAATTTGGGAGAATTGGTTTAAGAAAATTAAATTTAATATTTGCGTGGATAAGTATAATAATAGGGTTGGAAGAGAATACTTATATGACTATTTTTGAATATGAATCAGTTGATTGCTAACTATCTATTTTACAACTACACTTCCTTTATTTTAATTGGGCGTATGTATTAGGGGCATTCTATTTTACTAGCCACTCCAAAATACAGGGATTATTCGGGTCTCAAGGATGCCCTTTTTGCTCGGACATATTCTCAAGGAGGTCAATACGACCGGATCTTTAACGTTTCCTCATAACAATATAATATTTATTGAAATAATATAATGAGAAAATATTAGTAATAAGGTGCCTAATCGCTATGATTAACCATTCATTCCTGAGATATTACATAATATTAAAAGACTGAGAGAATGAGCTAGTTATCAATGCGTGATCTTATGATTTTGGTCTAGAATCGCATGCATATAAATATTCCTATACTCAAACAATAACACAGAAATCGTAACATACTTTATTACAATAATGTTATTGTATTAAAATTAATATAAAACCATATCCCGTATCCCCATGAATACCCATACCCATTCTAATATGTTATAAACAAAGAGTTATCGAAAATGGTTATTTTTATTGAAGCTGGTAAGTGTAATGGTAGGTGGAAGAACTAAAGTTCGTCCGGGGAAGTGCCACCGCCGCCCTCATAATCCGCCGTGAAGCAGTTGTCGTGTTTCGGTTGGAGAGGTGCGGTTGGCAGGCTCACATATAGCGAGGCGACCATCATAGTCCTCAGGAGTAGTGACGCATCTACGTACGACCTTAGATAAACCTGCAGTTTTGTTTGATGTTAGACGTGGGTGTCCATGGGCTGCAGTGACCACATAACATAAGGTGGTCTGCTCGCTCGATTGCTATTCTTCAAACATAAAAAAAAGTTAAGGTACCCTAATATCGGATTCACTGGGTTTTAAACTTTATTCTGATGGCTTTGTAATTCTACGTGTCCTCTGCGAGCAGCCACGAGGCTCACACTTCCCTGTTCTTATTAACAATGGAGAACAAAACAATTAGACAAAGATCGATACTCATACCAGATGTCTTAATTAATTAATTAGAAAACTATCCACGCGAGAAACGAACCTAGAAGCTTCTTCATGGCAGTACGGCGTAATGACCACTGTTGTATCAAACCAATGGTGTTATATATTTTTTTAAATGCTTTTAAATGCATTTTAAATTCAACTGTTTTTTTTTTAATTCTGACAATTTCTTTATTAATATGTTAGTTGATTCGGCACTACTGTATTCGCTTGACACGCAGACAGTTCCAGGCTCGATTCTCGGCCAGGTAGACATGAATAACGAATTAAAATTTCATGGATCTGGGGGTTTGAGTTCTCTTCTTTATTTGTGTCCCTAGGACTAGCGTCACAGGGAATCCTTTAACATTATCAATGTACCGTCTTTTTAGGGAAGGCAACCACCCCGACGACTACAGCCGCATCACGTACAGGAGGCTGCTGGACCAAGTGTGCCAGTTCGGTAATGCTCTACGTGAAATGGGCGTGGATAAGGGCGACCGAGTCTCCATCTACATGCCCATGATTCTGGAGACAGTGATTTGCATGCTTGCGTGTGCCAGGATCGGCGCTATACATTCCGTTGTCGTAAGAATCTTTATATTTGTTTGGTATTTTCGTAGTATTGTTGGTGGCCTGGTTGACATTCCTCGTACATTCCAGTACATTTATGAGGAGATACAGATCATTGGATAACCTGTCTAGAGAGACTATCCGAAGTTCTCCGACCCCTAATGACAACGGGTTCGATTGAATGCCGTGCGTAATACCGAAATGCTCATATACATCTTAATACATCTACAGACTTAACCTGACATCTGTTTTGTGATATATCGGCATCACAGAGCTATAAGCCTGTGGTGCAAGTAGAGCTATAAGCCTGTGGTGCAAATAGAGCTATAAGCCTTTTTTTGACATTACTATGCAGTAACATTGGTTCGTTTGAAGAAGATTCAAACCCTTCGTAGATCGACTCCGATGTTGTCATCGCCATATCTATTTTTGCCTTCTGACAACAATATCAAGCGCTGCTGTGTTCTGGTTCGAACAGTAGTAAGGAAGAGACAAGAAGCGTTTCAACTCAGTCCTCAGAGGTGGCAACGCATCTATGGTCAAATTCAAGAAGGACCTCAATATTATTTGGGGTTGATTACGGATTCCCATGGCCAGTGACTACTTATAATCAGGTGATGGTGTAGTGGGTGGCATGATCGTATGCTACGTTATGTTATAAAAATAATATCCATTAACTTACGTCCATGCACTTTTTTTAGTTTGCGGGATTCTCATCGGACTCCCTAGCGGAGCGTATGTCAGATTGCCAGGCCAAAGTGCTTGTGACAACTGACGGCGCGTGGCGCGGAGAGAAGCTCTTAGTTCTGAAGAAGACCTGCGAGGATGCGATGCTGAAGGCCAAGATCAAGTATAAGCATAAGGTTGAAAAATGCATCGTCGTCTCTCACCTCGCCAGGGTGACGCCTTGCGGACATCTGCCTGATGATCTCAAAACACTCGTAAGCTTCCGTTGTTCAGTTAAACAACATTGAATGTTTTTTATGTTAGACGAGACTTCCGAAGGTGTCTACTTTTGTTCATCGTATATGTGTTTAGGTATTTAAATATTAGGTAAATAGTAACTAATTTGATTCCTTGTAAAATCCTGTGTTACAGTGAAAGCGTTGCTTTGAGATTGCTTTAGCCGTTTCCAGGGGAAACCCGTATTCGCAGATTGACAGAGCCAATTCTTATGAAGTCCAAACAGACACAATACCTTTATTTATTATATACGACCTGCGTGGCGCAGTGATAAACATACCGACCTGACACGCAGAGAGTTCCGGGTTCGATTATCGGCTAGGCAGACAACTAACTGATGGAATTTGGATTTCTGTTCTGTGTCTGAGTGTTTGTGTATTCGTCTTTGTATGTGTACATGACACCCACGACACAGGGAATCTTAGTGTGATACAATGAGTGCTGAAAGCATTATTTATTATCATTTTTTTATTATTTATTTATTAACACAGATGATTAGTTTGTATTCCTTATGCATATCTTTAAAGTTATCAGCTATAGGGAGGTATTATATTGCAGTACCGCTGGAACGACACTGTAGACGTGTGGTGGCATGATGTCATGGAAGCGCAATCGACTATTTGTCCCCCGCAGTGGATGGAAGCTGAAGAACCACTGTTTATGCTGTATACCAGGTATAAAATGAATTATCAAAATAAATTATTAATTAAGTGTAATTTATCAGTGCATTGGTCATATTAATAAAATATCGTGAAGAACTCTTAAAGTCTAAAAAATTACGACAAATCTTTTAAACTTAAGCATGTTTCTCCGGAACTAATATGTTTTTGATGAATTTTTTTTCTACACCTGAATATGAAAAAATCCCTAACCCTCAGGCCATAGATTCAAAACTTATATCTTATTTTATAAAAGTGACCGTTACCGTTTGCCGTTTCTTAAAACGTTCACTTTTTATCAGCGGATCGACGGGCAAGCCGAAGGGCGTCTTGCATACCACCGCTGGGTACATGATCTACGCCAGCACCACTTTCCGCTACGTGTTCGACTACCGCGAGAAGGACATCTACTGGTGCACCGCCGACGTGGGCTGGATCACCGGCCACACCTATGTCGTATACGCTCCTCTCTCTAATGGGGCGACCTCTGTCATGGTAAGTACTCATTGACACGGAACTATAGATAAGTCTTGGTATAAACGTGCGTCACGGATTCATCTCTTATGTATACTAATATAAAGCTGAAGAGTTTGTTTGTTTGTTTGTTTAAACGCGCAAATCTCTGGAAGTACCAATCGGAATTTAAAAAATCTTAATTAGATAGGCTATTTATTGAGGAAAGTTTTAGGCTACGTAACATTACACTAAGATTCGTATGAATGGAGCAATTAACATGCAAAGTTTAGACGACAAAAAAGTATGGGAATTAAGGCCGCACTTGCGGATGCAGGCGGGCAGTGTGGGCCATGTATCTTATCCACGCGAACGAAGTCGCGGGTATAGGCTCGTATATATTTTATATGTATGATTCCTACAGCTCCATATTTTTCTAATAAGAAATTATTATAATTATTATTATTAGGATAGGTCCAGTAAATGTACACATAACTTGTGGCCTACCTATATATATCTACATAAGTTATTAATATATTTCAGTTAAATGTAATGCAACTTACATAGCAGGTGGCTTTTGATGGGATCTCAATATTTTTTTCGACGAAACCAACAGCGTTTTATAGTATTTTTTTTTTGTTTGTAAAGTAACAAATGAGCATGCAGGCCACCCGATGTTAAGTGGTCACCACAGTCCATGGACACCCACATCCAACCCCAAACAAAACCGAAGTTCCGTTTGAGGTTGTATATGGATGCGTCACTACTCCTG